>CAJHQP010009546.1:0-22005 GCA_905132765.1 Moricandia arvensis
TGTTCTTGATTCACACTAATCACATCAGACCTCTCTCTCATCATTTCAAGCTCTCATCTCGCCTTAAAGGGCTGTTCTTCATCACCACAGCCTGAACTCTGAAAATCCAACATGGTATCAGAGCCTGGTTCATCAGAACTTGGTATCTAGCTTCCGCAAATCATCACAAGTCCATCCTCATCACAGATCCAAACCATAGAAGTCTTGTCCAGCCTTGGTTCTTTTGCTTCCAGAAGATGGTGTATGAAGCTAAGGTGGTTCTTCATGGTCGCTCCTCTCCTCTCATGTCCATTAAAGGCGTGTCCCATCTCCTGTTCAAGCTTATACCTTTCAAGAAGAAAGCTCTCTCCTTGTTCATGAAGATGGCGACTTGAGAAGGTGAAGAAAGGTGGAGCCTTTTGTATTGCGGTTTCAAGAAGGAGGGTATGAACACCAGGAGAAGGTGTTGGGTGACGATCCAGCTCTCTAATCCACCAGATTCATGACCTGTAACCAAGGAGGCTCAAGGAACCAGCTCAGGTTCCTTGGTTGTAAGCTAATCCTAAACCTTCTTGATATGAGCTTGTGATTGTGTATGGCTGTGGTTAAGTGATATGTTGCAATCCGTGGGTTATCTTGCTTGATGGTATTGTCTTGTGTAGTCCCAGGATGCTAGTGTTTATTGTAGAGAATTGTTTGATGTTGAGAAGTGATGCTTACCCCGGTTTGGTTGTGATTGAGTTAGGATGTTAGAAACTGTCTAAATCTTACTAGCTTTCACTAAACTTGAATCGCCTAAGGTATTGCATATTGTCTGATGTTGATTGATGATAATAATGCCTAATCCCTTCTCTAAATGAATGTGTATTGAAATGGTAAATGGTTGTATCTAATCTGGCTGCATTCATGAGTTAGAGACTGATTAAGATTATTGCATATATTATCATCTTGTTGCTGCCTTAATTTTGAGCATCTAGATGGATGTCTATGAATGTGATTAAGGCAGGTATGTTTGCCTAAATGCTTAGTTGTGTATCTTGGCCGGATCATGCTTAGTGTTTAGAGAATGGAAAGCTTGCATTAGATGGATCTTAATGTAATAAGAGGTCATCTAAGTGCAAAGCTACTAAGACATTGGCAAAAGCCAATGCATTGTGTCTTATCTTTGCTGGAGGTTGAGTGTTGTTTCAGGTTCACAAGATGTGCTCTTGGTGCACCATACATCCGAGTGAAAGAGGAAGACTAATACCATTGGGAATGATTGCTGGAGTGTATGTGGATACACTAAGCAAGTGATCATCACTTAAGTCTTGAGGAGACTGATGATCAGAAGGCATTGGAGTTTAAAGGGGAGGGTTGATCAGTGATTGAATGCGCAGTCCATGAGATGTTGCGCTCCTGATCTTAAGGCTCATTGAGGCTCACTTCAAGCTTGGACACATAACCGATCCAAGCTTGAGGAGGGGAGCAAAGTGAGCCACCTGATGATCCTGTAGCTCAATGACCAGTGTTACTCAAGGACCTTGCATGCTGATCTAGAAGAGATCATGCCGTAGTGAGGGAAGAAGAAGGTCACTCAACAAGCTATGTGAGGAGTGCTTGTTAAGTGGACTGAGGTATCTCCTCTATGCAATGGTAATGGAGTGGAGATCAAGCATCAAGTCTGGAGAAGATGGTGGTGCCCTCCACAAGGCTTATTATGGAGTTAACATGCACTCACCATTCAAGCTTGGACCTTCTCTATACTCGGTCTCAAGCTTTAGGGGGAGTGTGGATGAGCTTGCATGATAAGAAAAGGAGCTGTGAAGCTTAGTCAAGTGAGGATTCAAGTGGTGGTTCAAATCAGCCACTCCTCACCATCTAAACAAGGGAGTAAACCTGATCTTATCTCTTTATATATTCATGATAGGTTTATCTCTTGAGAACTGATACACTTGTAGAATGATGTATCAGGTACCTTACTTGGATATTCAAGAAGACAAGAAGAAGCTAGGCGTGTGATCTGACCTGATGGAGAAGGCAACAAGCCATGAGAGAAGGGAAAACACACGCCAGCCCAAAGAAAAGTTCCAAGAAGGAGTTTGTGATATGCAATGAAGCCAATGAGTTGCACATCACGGTTAGGCCATGATCCAGGGTCTTTGGTGTCCATCACACTGATGAGAACACCAAAGACCCACTGGCCAATCCCTAGGCCTTGAAGGCTCTACTCTTTTCCTTATGAGGGTTTTCTCATAAGTTTTTTAATGAGGGATTTCTTCAAGGTTCCAAGCTTGACTTAGGATCTCTAAAGTCAAGCTTGAGGGGGAGTATCAACTTGAAGAAAGAAGTGGAGCCAAAGGAAGAGTTGAGATGAGTTTGGGTCTGTTGCAAAGTTAGGGTGAAACCTCCGGAGATTGTCTACAAGGCATTAGAAGTGTCTAAAGGTGTTTAGAAGTGCTCTGGAGGTTGTGCAAAGATAGGGCCAAGTCCAGGAGGGACTTAGAAAGCTGTTAAGGAGCAAATAAGAGAATGTGCAAAGTTAGGGCGAGGCCGTACGGATTTGGTACGGACGGATGTACTCGGACCGTACGGATCCGTACGGACCAGATCGACCCGATACTTGCACATTCAACCATTTGAGAAGATTTGAGACTTGTGCAAAAATAGGGCGAGGTACGGACCATGCAAAAATAGGGCGAGGTACGGACCGTGCAAAAATAGGGCAAGGTACGGACCGTGCAAAGTCCGGGCGACCCAAAGATGTTCTCATTATGACTTTAAAGATGTTTGGGGAGTTCGTGCAAAAATAGGGCAAAACGGTACGGCCCGTGCAAATTCTGGGACTAAAAGACAAGCTTCTGATCTTTAAGAGAAGAAGACAAACCTTTAAGAGAAGAAGACAAAAGAGTGAGCTGGCATGAGCTGTCCAGAAGCTGTGTAGGGGACCATGTATCTGGACAGATACATGGGAACATTCATTGGCGCCTATGAGGAGCCAATAAGGAGCCAGCCTTCCCTTTGACCAACCAATCAGCTCCCATCACTCAGATTGCATCAAGACCAGACCTAAGACTCAATCTCACACGTCCATCCTTCCATGCTTCAAGTATTATCAGCCATTAGATTTAGGTTTATGTTTCAACCTTGAAAAGCATATAAAAAGACCCATTGGGCGATTTGTAACTCTCCAAGAGAGTAAGGGGGATTTCCCCTCTCCTTCATAATAAAAAAAGTGTGTTCTTGATCAGAAACCCTCAATCTACCCCTTTCTTATACTTTAATCTCTTAATCTCTCTAAATCTCTTGTTTCTGTTCTTGATTCACACTAATCACATCAGACCTCTCTCTCATCATTTCAAGCTCTCATCTCGCCTTAAAGGGCTGTTCTTCATCACCACAGCCTGAACTCTGAAAATCCAACAGAGTAAGCTTGACCTAGACAGCTTGTCCCGAGCTGGAAAGGTGAAGGCATCTAGTCAAGATGCCAAAGGCATCTCGCCCCTAAGCCACAAGTTCAAAACCAGGCGCGCTCCCCTCCTTGACCGGCCACGAGTCTCTTCCTTTATGTCCATTCCTTTTGTATCTGTTGTAGAGCCTCCATATAAGTGTAAACACCTCTCTGATTAATCAAGCAAGCAATTCTCGAGTCTCTTTCTTATTCTCTCTAATGTTCTTGGTGTTCTTCATAAGCAAAATGGTTTCTTAACCAAGCCTTAAGCTTTTAGTCTCCAAATCTCTTTTAGTCTCTCTTATTCTCTTTTCTATCCGTTCCTTCTCTGTTTCTACTCAATCTTTCTTGCTCCTTGCCAAGGAGTTTGGATGGGGTGCAATGGCAGCTCTGAGATAGTAGGCTACTGTGATGCTGACTGGGCAGGTGATCGTGTAGACAGGAAGTCAACCACAGGCTATTGTACCTTTATTGGAGGCAATCTAGTAACCTGGAAAAGCAAGAAACAGAAGGTGGTATCCTGCTCAAGTGCTGAAGCGGAGTATAGGGCGATGAGGAAGCTCACCAGTGAATTAGTATGGATCAAAGGATTACTCAAGGATCTGGGGATAGAGACCAACACGCCAATTACCATGCACTGTGACAACCAAGCAGCAGTTCATATAGCCTCCAACTCAGTCTTCCATGAAAGAACCAAGCACATAGAGGTGGATTGCCATAAGGTCAGACAAATGGTGGTTCAAGGAGTGATTCTTCCTTGTTACACAAGGAGTGAAGATCAACTGGCCGACATCTTCACTAAGGCAGCTAGTACCAAAGTTTGTGAGTCCATTCATTCAAAGCTTGGACTCATAGACATATCTCACTAATCCTCTTCCATGAAGGTTCCTACTCTTTTTCCTTAATATAGTTTTTATCCCAAGAGGTTTTTACTATGTTAAGGTTTTAATGAGGGGATACTTCATGGTTCCAAGCTTAACCAGTTCCTTTGGTCAAGCTTGAGGGGGAGTATTGAGAATAATAAAGACGAAAGTGTTAACTTGGAAAGATGAAATGGAGTGATGTAGTCCAGTGATGTAGTCGACTACATGGATCAACTACATGGATCGACTACATTTCTCAACTACATGTCTCAACTACATGAAGGATGTATCTGGCCAGAGAAGTGGCCAGATTCAGAGGAGCCTATGGACAGCCAATCACAAGCCTTCCCTTGGTTTAAGCAGATTCAAACTCGCCAGATCCTAGCCATTCATTCTCAAGTGCTTTCTCAGCCATTAGATTTAGGTTTATGGTTTTAAAACTTGTAATGCTTATATATTGGGCTAATTGGCGATTTATAATATACAAGAAGTATGGTTTCTGATTCTTTCTTATTCTCTCTCGAAAATCTCTCTCTCTCTTGCTGTTCTTCATGTCCTTGAGCAGATCTCATCTGTTCTTGGCATAATCTCTCTTTAATTCTCCTAAACTTACAAAACTTACAAGGAAGAGGTCATTACGCCACTGAATGTACCAAGAAGAGAGTCATGATCTTGCTGGAAGATGGAGAGTATGCCTCAGAAGATGACAACACCGAGTCTAACCAAGAAGACACTGAAGAAGAACATGAAGAAGGACCAGTCCAGGGGAAACTCTTAGTAGCAAGACGGCTTCTAAGCTTGCAAAATAAAGCTGAGAAGCTGGAGCAGCGTGAGAACCTCTTCTACACCCGGTGCTTGGTCCAAGGAAAAGTGTGCAGCCTCATTGTTGATGGAGGTAGTTGTGTGAATGCTGCGAGTGAAACCCTGGTCAAGAAGTTGGGATTGAAGGTTCAGAAGCATCCCAAACCTTACCGGCTACAATGGCTGAATGAAGAAGGCACCATGAAGGTCTCAAGTCAAGTCCTTATTCCCTTAGCCATTGGGAGATATGAAGATGAAGTCTTGTATGATGTGTTGCCTATGGAAGCTGGTCACATACTTCCTGGAAGACCCTGGCAATCTGATCGCCGAGTTATCCATGACGGCTTCACCAACAAGCACTCCTTTGAGTTCAAGGGACGCAAGACCACTCTGGTTCCCTTGACACCTAAGAAAGTTCAACAAGATCAGGTTCAACTCCAAAAGAAGAAGGAGATTGATCTAAAACCGGCTGGAACTAAGCAGCCAAACTTCTATGCTAACATTGGTGATATCAAAAGAACTCTCCATT
This sequence comes from Moricandia arvensis, assembly GCA_905132765.1. Lineage (NCBI taxonomy): Eukaryota > Viridiplantae > Streptophyta > Magnoliopsida > Brassicales > Brassicaceae > Moricandia > Moricandia arvensis. The sequence continues at coordinate 5,603 of CAJHQP010009546.1, forward strand.
CTCAACAATCTGCTATCTTACTTGTGTTTAAAGAACCTAACAGATTCTACACCGGTGTATCCGAGTGAAATGGTTTCTCTTTTGCAAGAGTTTCAAGATGTATTTCCAGACGACAATCCCATTAGTTTACCACCTTTGAGAGGGATTGAGCACCAGATAGACTTTGTTCCAGGATCTACACTTCCAAACCGTCCAGCATACAGAACCAACCCGGTTGAGACCAAGGAGTTGCAAAGAAAAGTAGAGGAACTCATGGAGAAGGGCTATATCCGAGAGAGTTTGAGCCCATGTGCTGTACCAGTGCTCCTAGTGCCTAAGAAGGATGGTACATGGCAATGTGTGTTGATTGTAGATCAATCAACAACATCACAGTGAAGTATCGCCATCCTATCCCTAGACTTGATGATATGCTTGATGAATTGCAGGGTTCTTGCATCTTTTCTAAGATAGATTTAAAAAGTGGTTATCATCAGATTAGGATGAAAGAAGGAGATGAATGGAAAACTGCATTCAAAACTAAACATGGATTATATGAGTGGTTAGTTATGCCATTTGGATTAACCAATGCACCTAGTACATTCATGAGGTTAATGAATCATGTTCTTAGGTCATTCATAGGCATTTCTGTTGCAGTATACTTTGATGACATCTTAGTATATAGCAAGAACTTAGAGGAACATCTAGAACATCTTAGGGCTGTCCTGAATGTTTTAAGAAATGAAAGGCTTTATGCCAACTTGAAGAAGTGCACCTTCTGCACGGATAACTTGGTTTTCCCAGGCTTTGTTGTGAGTGCAGATGGAGTTAAGGTCGATGAGGAGAAGATCAAAGCCATCAAAGACTGGCCGAGTCCAACCACAGTAGGAGAAGTGAGGAGTTTCCATGGGCTTGCTGGGTTCTATAGGCGATTTGTGAGAGACTTTAGCACCATTGCAGCTCCCTTGACTGAAGTGATAAAGAAGGATGTTGGATTCAAGTGGGGAGAAGCCCAAGAGAAGGCTTTCCAGATCCTAAAAGAGAAGCTTACTCAATCACCTCTTCTTATGCTTCTTGACTTTACTAAAACGTTTGAAATAGAATGTGATGCCTCAGGAATTGGAATTGGTGCTGTATTGATGCAGAATAGGAAGCCTATAGCCTACTTCAGTGAGAAGCTTGGAGGAGCCACTCTCAACTATGCAACCTATGACAAAGAACTCTATGCCTTGGTGAGGGCATTACAAACGTGGCAACATTACTTGTGGCCCAAGGAGTTTGTCATACACACAGATCATGAGTCCCTAAAGTATCTAAAGGGGCAGAGTAAGCTTAGCAAGAGACACGCAAGGTGGGTTGAATTCATTGAGACCTTCCCATACGTGATCAAGTATAAACAAGGTAAGGAGAACATAGTTGCTGATGCACTATCTCAGAGGTATGTTCTCTTGACCACCCTAGATGCTAAGTTACTTGGTTTTGAGCAGATAAAAGATATGTATGTTACTGACCATGATTTCAAGGAAGCCTATGCTTCTTGTGAGAAGTTTACTGCAGGGCATTACTTTAGGCTAGAAGGCTACTTGTTTTATGATAATAGATTGTGTGTGCCTAACTGCTCTTTGAGAGATCTTTTTGTCAGGGAATCCCATGGGGGCAGTCTAATGGGACACTTTGGGATTGCCAAGACCTTAAAAGTTTTGCAGGATCACTTCTATTGGCCGCATATGAAGAGAGATGTGGAGAGAATCTGTGGGAGGTGCGCTACTTGCAAGCATGCCAAGTCCCAAGTCCAATCCCAGGACTCCTTTACCCATTCCACACCATCCCTGGGATGACATTTCCATGGACTTTGTTGTCGGTTTACCTAGGATTAGGACAGGAAAGGATTCAATCTTTGTGGTTGTTGATAGGTTCTCTAAGATGGCACATTTCATAGCATGTCATAAAACTGATGATGCATTGCACGTTGCTAACTTGTTCTTTAAAGAGGTTGTTCGTTTGCATGGCATGCCTAGAACCATAGTTTCTGATAGGGACACTAAGTTTCTTAGTTACTTCTGGAAGACACTTTGGTCTAAGCTAAGGCACTAAACTGTTGTTTTCTACTACATGTCATCCACAAACTGATGGACAAACTGAAGTAGTTAATAGAACCTTAGGAACACTCCTGCGTGCATTCATTAAAAAGAACTTAAGGACATGGGAAGAATACTTACCACACTGTGAATTTGCATACAATCATGCTATGCATTCTGCTTTTAAGTATTCACCTTTTGAGATTGTTTATGGGTTCAATCCCACCTCTCCTTTGGATCTAATGCCTTTAACTGAGTGTGAAAGGATCAGTCTAGATGGCAAGAAGAAAGCAGAGATGGTCCAACGGATCCATGAGAAGGCTAGACAAAACATTGAGCAGAAAACCAAGCTTTATGAGAAGCAAGCCAACAAGGGGAGACGTGTGAGAACCTTTGAAGTTGGTGACCAAGTTTGGTTGCACCTGAGGAAGGATAGGTTCCCCAACGAGAGGAAGTCCAAGCTGATGCCAAGGGTTGATGGACCTTTCGAGATCATCCACAAGATCAATGACAATGCCTACAAACTTGATCTCCAAGGTAAGTATGATGTATCAAATAGCTTCAATGTTACTTACTTGGCTCCTTTTGCTGTAAATGAACCTGATTTGAGGACAAATCCTTTTCAAGAGGGAGGGGATGATGTGATCATGGACCGGATCACTAAGGAGAACAAAGAGAGTCTAGATGAGCCACATGAAGCCACATTGCCCCAGCAGCCTGGTGATGATGCTCTAGCCATTCCTGAAGGTCCCATGACTCGTTCCAGAGTCAAGAAGTTTAAAGAGAATGTTGTTGGATTACTCACTTCACATCCACAACAAGAAAGTCTTGGACAAGGTCTGATCCGAGATGTCTTGATCACAATTCAAGCCATCTCTACATCAAGCTGAGTTAGTGTCTAGGCAAGACATGGGGTGCGTGCTCTTTTCCTTGCTTTTGGTTTTGTCCCACGAGGTTTTTCGGAGGAAGGTTTTTAACGAGGCCACAACTTGCCTTCACATCACTTAGGCCCTATCTCGGTCCAAGTCTAAAAGAAGTTTACATTTTTATGTTATTTTAAGCTTATGTTAAAGTTAAACTATAGTTTCCATTTTGCTTATTTCCGAAACCCTAGAGAGCATGTTCTCGGTTTCTCTTTATTTAAAAGGGTCTATAAACCCTATTGTAAGACGTCCATCTTTTAATCAACAAGTTATCTTTCAGTTTGACGGCTCTCTCTCTAGAAAGTGTGTCGAGTTCTGGTGTGTAATATCCAGAGACCTAAGGGTGTCTAAATTGGTGTGTCATATCCGATTTGTTCATCTAGGAGTATCAAGAGATCATCCATCCCTCTTGTGTCACCATTCAATCCACAAACCTTGAAGAACTTGAGTCTCTGATTTGTTCTTGCAAGGATCTATCCATTCCCATCAACCAAAGAGCATCCTAGGGACGCATCACCTGGTTTGAACCTTAATCCAGCTTGCTTCTCTTCTTCTCTTTCTTTCATTATTCTAACACTCCCCCTCAAGCTTGACCATAGGAATCCTTGGACAAGCTTGGAACTGAGATTCCTTGCCTCATTAAAAACCTAATTATAGGGAAAAAGAGTACAAGCAAATCCAGCCTAGGTTTAGATAACTTTATTGGCCAGGAAGGGCACCACTCCTTTCCTTCTTCACACTCAATTTGTTCCATTTGAACCTTCTTCTTATTTCACAGCTTGTCTCCCCCTTGTTTCTGAGTTCTTACCTTCTTCATGGTGAGATCAAGCCAACATGTCTTTTGGATGATAATGAGGAGTGTCTGCCATTTTGGCTTGCACCTGAATTCCTCACTTCATCCTTCTTCCTAATGGCCTTGCAACATGACTTGTAGAACTGACTTGATAGGGGGACTTTGCAAAGAGTTAGCTGCCATCTTTTCTGTGAACTGCCTTCTCTTTGCTCAGCCAAGTATATCCCTGGTCAACTCCATTTTTTTCATTTGCTTCAGCTTCAACAATGGTTCATTGGCTTCTCATTAACACCTCTCCTCAAGCTTGACCAGAGAATGAGAATACATGGCCCAGCTTGAAGTTGAGAGCCAATGACAGCCAACACCTTGAGACCACAGCCCTCTTGGCTTGAATTGTGGCCTTTTTCTCTTGAGGAACTTCCTGTTCACCCTCTTGGCTTCAGGTAAGACCTCTTGAGAAATATCTCCACAGTACCAATCTTCCTCTCTACCATCTTGGGAGTTAATGAACACAATCAGTGTCCAAAGTGTTGTTGGGTAGTGGGAATCTCTCCATGGACAGGAATTTACATCTTCTGTAAGCTCTGAACACATGGGCTTCTTCCTCTTAATTTAAGGAGGCACAGCTTATCAAGAACCGAAGCTGGTTTCTTGAACCTCCAGCCCCATGGGGGCTTAGTGAAACTGAAGAGGTTTGAGGTGTGGATTGAATATCCAACACCTGTTCTTGATGATTCTCTCCCTCTGGTCAAGGATAAACTTTAAACCCATCCTGTCCTCTTGATGGTTGTGGGTCTTGGTGGTCAGAGACTGAGCTTCAGCTTTGTTGGCCAAATAATGATTTTAACAGCCTATCTTTGAAACTTTTTCAGTGAGCTTGATGCAGAAACCATTTCTTCCGAAGGTTTTCTTCAGAATTTTGGACAAGAGGAGGTGATTTTGTTTCTTCTTTGGACCCCTTTCAGTCTCTGGAGTCGCCATTTCAGTTGTGGTCTCCATCATGGAGAGTTTGAACCAGTGGACAAGAGAATGTACCCACTGGTTTTTCAAGAGACAAAACTGAAGACTGATACTTTGATGAAGCTTGTTGAACTGAGATGAGAGTTACTTGAGTTTAGACACTGGAATACACCTTTAGCTTAGGTACTGGTGAGGTTCTTCCCTCCTGGAAGACCTTTGGACCAGTGGATAAAGAGTTGCACCCAAGACAGTTTTGACAGGGTGATTTTGACAGAGATTTTGCGGAAGTAAGAATACGTTTTCAGGAGCTTTTAGGCTCTGATACCATGTGAGAATAGAGAGAATATGGTGAGAATGAAATTGTTTGAGAGTCTGGTTGAGAGAAAACAAGAGAATTGATGAGAGACAATAGTATGAGGCAGAATTGCCTTGTATGAGAGAATGAAAGATTATGGAGAGTTTAAGAGAGTTTCTTAGTATGAGAGTGTATGAGACTTAGAGAGAATATGAGAGTGTATGAACCAGAGAGAATAATGAAGGAGGAGGCTCAATTCTCCTTAGATATTTCGTGGGTTACATGTGGGGGCTTTATAGCCAAGATACAAGAAACTCACAAGACTACAAACACATTAAACTAACAATAAAAGAGGAAACTAAACTAATAATATTGTGTGGAAAGATGATTCAGAACTGGCTGGACAGACTGGTGTAGAACAGGCTGGTGTGGACAGACTGGCATGTCCAGAGAAGGAGAATGTTAGACTTCAGATATCTGAAACTAAGGACTCTGTAAAAATCTCTTTCGATTAACAAAGAATGAACGAATAAGCTTGAGTAAGAGTCGATCTAAGTTCTCATCACGAACTACGATCTCCTCAACAATCTCATCACGATTGTGTAGATCAGACTCATAACGTCTTCACTGACAACTACAAGCATAGAAGAATTACAAAATGAATCTACTCTCTTTATTCACTCTACGAGCTCTTCCTCAGCTCCTTTTCCACTAACGGCAAAGCCTCTAGTTGAACCAGAAGTTTCAACCCTTTTCTTATTTACTTCTAGAACACTTCCCTTCACTCCAGCCACGTCACTTCCCACTCCATGAGTCTTCTTCTGTTGATAGTATACTCTTTGATATCTATCAATACTCCCCCCAACGAAACCCAGCTTGCCCTCAAGCTTAAAATCTGGAAATCGTGCCACAAAGTCCGCATACAATACCCAAGAGTTTTCGAGCGCTGGAGTATTCTTCCACTGAACCAACAACTCCAATTCCCCAGTCATGTTACAGCGCTTGTCCACGACATCTGCAGGCTCCGGTTCAAACAAAACATCGCCAAGGCACTCCAGTGGTAATGCGACAGATTGCTCATTACGGCCCAAAGCTTGTTTTAACTGTGAGATATGGAACACCGGATGTATCTTAGACTCTGGTGGCAGCTGCAATTTGTAAGCCACCTTTCCCACCCTTGCTACAACCTTGTAAGGACCATAGAACTTGGCCGCCAGTTTCTGACAAAAACGGCGTGATACTGTTTGTTGACGATAAGGTCTAAGTTTTAAGTAAACCATCGAACCCACGTCCAAAGTTATATCTCTGCGAGACTTATAAGCTTGAGCTTTCATGATTTCTTGAGCGCGAAGCAGATTATTCTTCAACCTGAGGAGCATCTTATCTCTTGCCAACAAAGATTGTTCCAGTTCAAAGTTCTTTGTAGATGCTGTTTCATAACGAATGAGTGGAGGAGGATCACGTCCATATAAAACCTTGAAAGGAGTCTCTTGTAAAGACTTGTGAAAGCTGGTGTTATACCATAATTCTGCCCAGTCCAAGTATTTATTCCAGGTCCTAGGATGAGCTGATGAGAAACAACGCAGATATGTCTCCAAGCAACGGTTCAACACTTCAGATTGGCCATCGGTTTGTGGGTGGAAGGAAGTACTATACTTCAACTGTGTGCCTGCCAAACGGAAAGTTTCTGCCCAAAATGAACTCAAGAACACCCTATCTCTGTCAGAAACAATACTTTTGGGAAAACCATGAAGCTTCACTACGTGTGATACAAACTTCTGAGCGACGTCCAAAGCCGTAAATGGGTGTTTCAATCCCACAAAATGAGCATACTTACTTAACCGGTCAATAATCACGAGAATGACATTCACACCTCCTGAAGTCGGCAATCCTTCGATAAAATCCATGGTAATATCATCCCACACTTGCGTCGGAACCGGAAGAGGTTGTAGTAAGCCTGCAGGAGATAACGTCGAGTGTTTAGGTTTGACAAACCGAACATTCCGCCACATAATCCTGAATTTGTTTAGACATCCCACTCCAAAAGAAAGAACGTTGCACTCTCTTTAATGTCTTAAAGACTCCTGAGTGACCTCCTAACATACTGTCATGTGCTTCATGTAATATCAGAGACTGAAACTTCGACCCTTTTGGAATAACCAACCTGTTTCGAGACCATAGCTTCACATCCTTTACTGTCAACTTTACCGATTTCAACTCACCCGACTGTAACTTCCTAATCACCTCCTGAATCACCACATCTTCAGCAATCTCCTTAAACAAATCCTCCCATTGTAATACGTTTGGCATAGTCAAGAAAAATAGTAGAGAAGTCATTGTCATGCTACGAGAAAGACCATCTGCCGCTTTGTTTTCGCAACCAGGTTTATAAGAAATTTCAAAATCAAAGCCCAACAGTTTGGTTAACCATTTTTGATACTCCAAGTTGACCTCCTTTTGTTCCAGCAAGTACTTTAAACTCCTTTGATCAGTATGTACCAAAAACTTTCTGCCCATAAGATAATGCTTCCATTTTCTAACTGCCATGACAATTGCCATCAATTCTCTTTCATAAGCGGCTTAAGTTGCTCTCTTGGAGTTAAAGCATGACTGAAAAAGGCAATAGGATTCTTGTTCTGCATCAACACTGCTCCTAACCCAAACCCCGATGCATCAGATTCCACCACAAATGTTTGTTGAAAATCAGTTAAGGCTAAAACATGTGCATTAACAATCGCATACTTCAACTGATCGAACGCCACCTGAGACTCTCCGGACCAAATAAACTGATCATGCTTCAACAAATTCGTAAGAGGTTTGGCAATAGTACCATAGTTACGAATGAACCTCCAGTAGTACCCCGTGAGACCCAAAAACCCTCTGAGTTGTTTAACTGTTGTAGGGGCAGGCCAAACATTCATTGCTTCTGTCTTAGTAGAATCGGTTGCCACTCCCTGCGCCGATATCAAATGACCCAGATATTCCACTTGTGATACCGCAAATGTACACTTCTTATGATTTGCATAAAGTTTCTGCTCCCTCAAAACCTGTAACACTTCGCGAACATGTCCCCAATGAGTTTCTGCATCACTACTGTAAATCAAAATGTCATCGAAAAAACCCAATACAAAGCGCCTTAAGAATGGTTTAAACACTTGATTCATCAAGGATTGGAATGTAGCTGGCGCATTTGTGAGGCCAAATGGCATGACCAAAAATTCGTAATGCCCTTCGATCGTTCGAAATGCTGTCTTCGGAATATCAGCTTCATTCATCCTTATTTGATGATAACCTGATCTCAAATCAAGTTTTGTGAAAACGGATGCACCATGAAGCTCGTCGAGCAACTGATCAATCACCGGAATGGGATATTTATCTGGCACTGTTGCTCTATTCAAAGCCCTATAATCCACACAAAAACGAAATGAACCATCCTTCTTCTTGACCAACAATACCGGACTTGAAAAAGGGCTTGTACTTGGCTGAATAATCCCTGCATTAAGCATCTCTGCAACCATTTGTTCCATCACTATTTTGCTTGCGTGAGGGTAACAATAGGGTCTCACTGAAACCGCTGAAACCCCTGGTACCAACGTGATGGAGTGCTCTTTACCTCGTACAGGCGGCAAACCTGTTGGAATTGCAAACACATCTGTGTAAGTGTCGAACAATTCTGAGAGTTCCGAGGGTTTATCTGGTGTCGACGATGAGACAGTAGAGTGAGCAAGGAGCACTGCCTTTCATGCCTTACTCACTGTAAAGACTGGAGACAGCGACTTGAAAGAAAACTTTGTGCAATGAAGGGACCAATCACCCAACAAAGTCACGCGGTTTCCTTGATAGGTAAAGGAAAGGATCTGCTCCTTCCAATCCACTTCACATTTACCTAACGTTTCAAGCCACTGAATACCAAGTATTACATCGACGCTTCCCAGTTCTAGAGAGATGAAGTCACTTGTGAAGTTGGTTTTGTTTAATTGGAACATGACTGATCGACAAACTCCCAATGCCTTCACAGTCACGCCATTTCCCAACAACACGTCCAAGCTACTATCCACATAAACTTTCATTCGTAGCTTGTCCACAACCTCAGGTGAAATGAAGTTGTGAGATGCTCCGCTATCGAACATGACTATCACCTCTTTATTATTGATGTAACCACGCATCTTTGTTTTCTTCGGTGACTCAATCCCCAAATATGAATTGAGTGATAAAGTATGAAGTACTTGAGTTGTATCGTATTGCTGCTCTTGCTCTTCTTCCAAATGATTCAAGACTTCCAATTCTAGACCATTGATGACTGTTAACACCCGTAAAGCTTTGTTGGGACACTCTAGCTTGTGTTTTGGAGTCCAAGGAGCTTGACAGCGAAAGAAAATGTTATCTTTTCTCATCTTGTCTAACTCGGTATCTGAAAACCTTTGTCTTGGTCGCAATGTAGTCCTCTGACCCCCTCCATTTTCTTTATTGGCTTCGATATCATACTTAAGATTCTCGCCTTGTTGCTTCACCCCTTGTGTCGCAGGACGAATACTATATGTCTGTCGATGCTGTCCACCTGCCGAGCTGATTACCTTACAGAAAGCGGTGCTCTGCATCTTTAACACTGCCAATTTATGATCTGTTAAACTCAGAGGTTCTTTCATTCTGATGACCTCCTTCATTTCCGGCTTTAAACCATTGAAGAACACTTTAATCAGATTCCTCTCATTTATTCCCGTCACCAGATTTCGCAATGCCTCAAACTCATTCACATAATCAACTATATCTCCATCTTGCCTCAAACAGAACAACTTCGCTGCCGGATCATTATCAATAGGTCCACCAAATCTGTCCAGCATTCGTCTTGTAAATTGATTCCAATTCAAAAATGGCTCACTGATTGCTTCCCCATTGAACCATTGCAACACTGGCCCTTCCAAACTCAACGAGACTAGCTGTAGTTTCTCTTCCTCATCATAATTTCCAATTCTGAAAAACCTCTCTGCTCGAGAGATCCACTCAAATGGCAAAGCTCCAGAAAACACAGGCATGTCAACTTTACGCAACATTTTATCCCGATTCGCTATACTATTTTGTATTCCCCGATATCCTAACTGCGAAGTAGATATTTCCGGTTCAGATAGAGTAATCGGTACCTGAGTGTTCGGTTGCTGCGACGAAGAAGGAATTTCTTTACCCGGACGTTGTGAAAAAAGCGCATTTTCTTCGATTCGAGTCAGGATCTCTGTTATCTTTGACATTCTCTTTTCCAGCGATTCGAATCTGGTGTTCGTCTCCGATCCTAGTGTTTCGATCTTTTGTTCCACCGATTCAAATCTCTCTGTCGTAGCTCGATCATTTCGAGCTATAGTATCATAACCAAGTCGCAGCCACTCTACTTCGTCACGGATTCGCTGCACTCCTGTTGATTTCGCCATCTCCGAACTCGGCGAAAGCTCATCATCGCCGCCGCTTCTTCTGTCGTTCATCGTTACGTGGTCGCGTTGCTCCGATCAGTTTCACCGCACCAATGTTAGACTTCAGATATCTGAAACTAAGGACTCTGTAAAAATCTCTTTCGATTAACAAAGAATGAACGAATAAGCTTGAGTAAGAGTCGATCTAAGTTCTCATCACGAACTACGATCTCCTCAACAATCTCATCACGATTGTGTAGATCAGATTCATAACGTCTTCACTGACAACTACAAGCATAGAAGAATTACAAAATGAATCTACTCTCTTTATTCACTCTACGAGCTCTTCCTCAGCTCCTTTTCCACTAACGGCAAAGCCTCTAGTTGAACCAGAAGTTTCAACCCTTTTCTTATTTACTTCTAGAACACTTCCCTTCACTCCAGCCACGTCACTTCCCACTCCATGAGTCTTCTTCTGTCGATAGTATACTCTTTGATATCTATCAGAGAAAGAGACAGGAGGAGAGGCACAGCCTTCCTTGGTGATAGTGACATGTCTACACAACTTCTTATGCACCCCATGTGACTTCTTCTTGTTTAATTCAAACCAGATTGATCCAATTGCATTCAAACTGAATTTCCTTGACTTCTGGAACTTCAGCCACGTCCACAAGGTCTTCCCCACTCATTCCTTGCCTTGCAAGTCAAGTATGTTTAGGTTTTTGATGAACTGTAGGGAGCTTCAAATCTTCTTACTTTGCTGTCCTGGTTTGAACCTTAATCCAGCTTGCTTCTCTTCTTCTCTTTCTTTCATTATTCCAACAAGAATAAGTGAAGGAGAAACTTAATTCTCACTTAGTTTGCCTTAGGTTACAACCAGCCTTTAAATAGGCAAATGCTAACAATAAACAATGACTAAATATAGGTTCTATTAAACAAATAATTCTGTAAGGAAATGAGAAGCAGCCAAGGAGGATACAGACAAGGAATGGCACGTACAAATGAGGAGAAATGGAGAGGAGGAGAGATGGTGGTGCAGTCTCCCATTGATGATAGTGACAGGTCGGCTACACTCTCTTATGCACATGTGATGTTCTTTCCTTAATATAAACTGAGTCCTTCTTTAGTAGAGGCCAAGGATGGCACATTCAGAGTTGGAGAAAATGTGACAGGTCTTGGTGTGGTCTCCATGGAGTGAAAGTGACAGCTTTCTTCAACCTCCAATGCAGCACATGTGACCTTCTCACTCCAATTCAAACCAGCATATCTTATTTAAATTAAAACTGATTTTCTTGACTTAAGAGAGGCTGCCAACGTCTCATTTAGCCTTCCCACTCCTTTCCTGCCTTGCAAGGTAGGTTCGGTCAGCTTGGTTACTTGTGGATCAAGTTTGTACGGACAAGCTTCATTTTCAAGTTTGCAAAGCATATTTTCTTCTGTTCGCCTTGAATCCTCAATAACTTGTTTCCTTGGGCTATTCCTTCTTCATTCTAACACTCCCCCTCAAGCTTGACCACAGGAGATCCTTGGGCAAGCTTGGAACTGAGAGTACTTGCCTCATTAAAAACCTAAGTATGGAAAACCTCTTGGGATAAAACCATACTTAGGGAAAAAGAGTGCAAATACTTCAGCCTGGGGATTGGCCAGTGGGTTTATGAGCCTTATGATCATGTTGAGGGACTCACAAACCCTGGACCATGGCCTTTCTTCGATGGCAATCTGGCACCCTTGCTTCACATTCAGATTAAATGCCACTTGCTACATACTGAAATCAGCGTTGAGCTTCTTGTTATAATCAGAGCTTGTCTCCCCCTTTCTTCTGGCTTCTTGCCTCCATTTAGGGATTGAGTCAAAGCCTGCCTTTTCTCATGAGCCAGTAGGTACTTTGAAATCATCATTCAAGCCTCTTCTTGAAGCTTTATCAACCAGGTACAAGCACACATGCTATGGGCTGATTCATAGCTTCCCAACTGAAGGTAACTGTTCTAACTCCATATAGAAGCTGATCCATAGCTTCCCAACCAGAAGGTAACTGTTCTAACTCCCAAGCCTTGGGCTGATTCATAGTATTCCAATCAGCTTGCCTCTCCACCTTATCTTCTTGCCAAGTAGTCTCTGATGGCCATCTGTTCTAACACCAAGTTGTTGCTGTCCTTGCTGATGTTTCTATGATCCGGCTGATGAGAAATCTTGCAAGGGTGAATTCCACCACTTGCATACTCTCACTTCTGATCTGAAGTGAGGAAATGGAAGACTTGGACCTTCAGAAATGCTCATCATTACCCCTCCTCAAGCTTGATCCAGAGAGAATAAGTGAAGGACCAAGCTTGGAAGTGAGCAACATTGAGTTTTGAAACCAGGAGCGCATCACCCCTACAGCTGCGCTTAAGTCAACCGGTTCCTCCCTTAATCTCTTCTCCACTGCCTCTTGTAAGTCTTTTGAACCAGGAGCTCAACACCCAAACAGGCTGCGCTTAATTCAACCGGTTCTCTACACAAAAGTGATCTTTCCATGATCAGGAATATACAGACTCTGTAGGCTCTGAACTCATGGGCAAAGTCTTCTTCTTTGTCTTGATTTGATGATGGAGATAGACAAAACTTGTGTACCTGAAACATCACTCAAACTCCAGCAAGAATCAGACCACACACACTAGGATCAGACCTTGGTAACTCACCAATTCTGATCCCAGTGCTTTAAGAAAATGCAATGGACTGAATCTAAACAACTCATTTAGTTCAAATCCATGCAACCAATTCACTAAATGCTCAGGTATGATAACTCATCAGTTACAAGGCATCTAGGCTCATTTTATCACACATATGACAGTAGCAGAATGCAATGACAATTTATGACAGTAGCATACACTAGACAACTCATCTAATCAAGCTACACAACTATGAATGCAACACATGACCAGGAAACTCTCCTAGGCCTCTAGCAATGCAACAAGAAACACAACAGGCTCTAATAAACTCGCCTAGACCATACAGCACACAAACAAATGAGCTAAGACAAGAACAAGACAAAACAATGCTAGAAATCTCCTAGAACAGTACACAGGCATCAAGCAACAATTTTAAGCAATAGCTATATGAATGCACAAGATTCAATTCAAGACAGCATGAGATGACAAGCAACTAAATGCACATCACACAAGCTAATGGTTACTGGTTTTATCAAAACCATAGGGACCAGTAGCTTAGACCAACTTCTAAATGCATACCAGTCCACTATGATGGACTAACCAGACCATTAGCACAAGATAACAATGTAATGGATTGAACCAGATGCTATATGATCATGCTAGCAAGCTTACTTACTCCTAGAACAATGCATACACAATGTTTAAGTATCATGGGACAGAAACTAGGTTCAACAACTCTAGTAACATTGAACTGTCCCTAAAATACTAACAACACACTCAACACAACCAGAAACAATTTAAGACAATTAAGCAAGCTCTTATTAGAGTTAAGGAGGTTAACTTACAACCAAGGAACCTGAGCTAGTTCCTTGAACCTCCATGGCTGTGAATCACTTGAATTTGAAGGGCTTGTGCTGTGGATTGACTGTCCAACACCTCCTCTTCTTGATTCTCTCCTTCTGGTCAAGGAGACACTTCAAACCCCTTCTGTTCTCTTGCTGTTCGTGGGTTTTGTTGGTCAGAAACAGAGCTTCAGCATGGCTGGCCAGAGAATGATAAGAACAACTTAGCTTTAATGCTTCTTTAGTGACCTTTCTCCAAGAATGATTTCTTCCATGGATTATCTTCAGCATATTGGACCAGATGTGGTGGTTTGGCTTCTTCTCTGGACTCCTTGAAGCTACTGAAGTCGCCATTTCCTTTGAACTCTCCATCTTAGAGAGTTTGGACCAGTGGAAAATAGAATGTAGCAACTGGTTTTGCAAGAAACAGAACTTGAAACTGAACCTTTGATGAAGCTGTTAAGTTGAGGTATTTATCTTGGGGTTGATTAGAAAGAAGAGAGAAGAAGGGTTTGGGTCGACCTTGTCCGTACAAGGCCGTACAGGCCGTACAAGGCCGTACAAGGCCGTACAGGCCATACAGGCCGTACAGGCCGTACAAGGTCGACCAAAAGCATTCGACCAGTTTTCACCATTCGGGTAAAACCAAAGTTACCCGGCTGCTTTACTAGGAAGGTAAGCTTATCCATCCGTTGGAAAGGAAGAGGAGAGCCGCGTGGACAGGCTGGCATGGACTGGAAGGATCAGCATCTTGTCAAAGATGCTGATGCCATTTACTTGGCCAGGAAGCCTCGGTTTGAATTAGGCGCGCCCCCTCCTCAACACAGCCACATCTTTTACCTTCTGCTTTACAAAAACCCTTGTAACTCTCTCTATATAAGCATACCCCGAGTGGATGAATAAATCATACAGTTCTCTCTAAACTTTCGAGTCTCACAATGTTCTTCATAGTCTTTCACTAATCTTCTTAGTTCTTAGTCTAAACCGAGTCTTTTGTTCATCAAATCTCTTTCTAGTCTCGTTCTTGTTACTTATTCAGCTAAGATCTTAAAAGATCTTATGGTATCAGAGCCAGGTTCATCACGATCTGGATTGGTGTTCATCGAGTTGAAGAAGATCAAGGTTGAAGCTTTTTGAAGATCTAAAGCTGTTCTTTGAAGATCCGGGTAGAAGACTGAAGTTTGAAGCTTGTGTGGTGTAAAAGCTTGAGTCTTTCACGTTCTTACCTTCAAAGTCTCAACCTTTTCTCTCGTTTCTGGGTTCATCCGTGTTCTAAGGTATAGATCCATTCATTTCCAAGCTTTTGAAGTCAAGCTGGTTGTAGATGGATAGTGTTAGCATAAAGGTTCCGGTTACTCTAAATGGGAGTAACTATCTGTTGTGGTGTCGTTTGGTGAAGACTGCTGTGGGAAGTAAGGGCTTATGGGGTCATATCACATCCGGTGAAGCCCCTAAGCTTATTACTCAAGAAGGTGAAGCTGCAAGTGCCACAAGTGAGGTGGAGAAGTGGCAGCAAGAAGACATGATGGTGATGACACTTCTTCAAGGATCTCTTGAGACTCCTATCATGGAAGCTTATGGCTACTGTGAAACCGCAAAGGATCTATGAGAGACCCTGAAGAAGGTGTATGGAAACATCTCAAACTTGAGTCGAGTGTTTGAGGTGAAGAGAGCAATCAACGGGTTGCTACAAGAAGATATGGAGTTCACTAAGCATCTTGGAAGGTTCCGAGCCCTCTGGTCCGAGTTAGAGATGCTGAGACCAAGCACGGTTGATGCTGATGAGCTGAATGAAAGGCGGGAGCAAGATAAGGTCTTTGGGCTCCTGCTCACTCTAAACCCTGCCTACAACAGCCTCATCAAGCACATCCTGAGAGCTGAGAAGCTTCCATCTCTAGAAGATGTGTGTGCTCAGATACAAAAGGAGCAAGGCTCTATTGGGTTGTTTGGAGGTAAGGGGGAGCTTACCTTGGCTAACCAAGCTGCGCAAACTGATCAGGTTGAAACACCAATGGCAAACAAAGCTGCTTTCAACAAGTATGAAGACCGGAGGTTCAATGGTAACTGTGATCATTGCAAGAAGCACGGCCACAAGAAGAGTCAGTGCTGGATCCTCCACCCACATCTCAAGCCGGCCAAATTCATGAAGGAGAGGGAAGCTAGAGCTCACATCTCGGAGGGATCAACTGTTGCAAGCTCAAGTAAGACAACCGATGGTGATAAGAGGGAAGCTAGTGAAGGAAAGTCCCTTGTTGCCTACACGGGGGGTACCAGCAGGAACAATGATCAAGACTACATCCGGAGGTCTGACATTGAAGCCCTCATCAAAATGCTCAAGGAGAATGGTAACACCTTTGGTAACCTTAATGGGTATTCTCTTGGTGCTTCAATGGTTGCTAGTAAGCTAGAAAATGTGATTGATCCTAGGACTGATAGAACTGGTAGGACATTAGAAATGAACCGCCAAAGTCTTGCTTGCTCTATTCCTA
>CAJHQP010009547.1:0-22002 GCA_905132765.1 Moricandia arvensis
ACACTCTATCCTTAGATGGAAGCAGTGTGATCCAAGTATACTTAGACTTCTCATCAATAAACGTCACAAAATACTTCTGATTATCCCTAGGCACACATGGAGATGTCCACACATCAGAGTGTATTAGATCAAAGCAGTTTTCATATATAGTCTCTGATGTTGGTACCACAGTCCTACAATGCTTTCCTAGGATGCAAGCTTCACACTCCAAGTGATTGAATGATAGA
Source organism: Moricandia arvensis (assembly GCA_905132765.1). Taxonomy (NCBI): domain Eukaryota; kingdom Viridiplantae; phylum Streptophyta; class Magnoliopsida; order Brassicales; family Brassicaceae; genus Moricandia; species Moricandia arvensis. The sequence continues at coordinate 228 of CAJHQP010009547.1, forward strand.
GTAGGTAAGATCAGTTCAATTGCACGAGTATCAGGGTGACCCAATCTAGCATGCCAAGTACTGCTATCAATACTATCAGTAGCACTACTTAAACAAATAGAGTCAAAGGGTTTAGAGAGCTTAGTCGTTTGGAGATGGTAGAGCTCATTCCTGCTGTCTCCTCGGCCAATGACTTGTCCAGACTCCAAGTCTTGAAACTCCACTTCATTTGGCCTGAATACAACTTGGCAATTGAGATCCACAGTTGCTTTCTTCACAGATATCAGATTGGATGTGAACCGAGGTAGGTAGAAGGCAACTGAATCCTTCTCAAACAACTTCAGATTGCCTATCCCCTCTATTGGGATCTGATCACCATTAGCTATCCTGACACTCCCTGTGGTGGCTTTGATATTACTCATCAAACTCCTATCACTGATCATGTGATGGGTTGCTCCAGAATCCACTATAATAGGATTAGTAGCCTCTCCACCAACACTAGAGTGTCTCCTTTGCTTCCTGGTTGTAACCAAAGCTTGGATGTGCTCCATAAATGTCTCCCAATCCTTCCTCGTAATAGGACCATCAGCTCTTGATATCTCTGGTTCATTGGATTCCAATCTTTCTCCTACTGACTCACCCATGTAAGCTGAATAGGAGCATTCTCCTCTGACCATATGCTGTGTCACTTCCTTGATCAGTATCCTTAGGTGCTTTTCCAGTCCGGCAGGATGTATGTTTGTCTTCCCATACTTTCCCTTAGCTTTCTTGACCCTGGAAAGTTTCCTCAGTCTTCCTTTCTTACGTCTCATACCACTCTTCTCACAAGCTGGTTGCTTGTTCAGTTTAGGACCACTTTGTTCTCTTTGAACCAAAGTACCTACAGCATCCGCATCAATCAGCTCTGACCACAAGTATCTGAGCTTCCTTGTCAGCTGATTTAACTCGTCCTTTCTCTGCTCTAAGTCTCTGATAACCTTCACAGCTACACAGACCCCCATCAGATTGAACTTGTTCCCAAACACTGCTTCAAGTCTCTCCCATATCTCCTTTGCGGCTTGACATTGCTTATACACTTCCACAAACGATTTTGAGAGAGATCTATGGATGATCTCAAGTGCTTTTATGTCTTCTCTGACCCACTTGTATTCATCCTTCAGGTCATCTATCTGACCTTCCCCAGTAGTCATATCCTCAAAAGCTTCCACCTTTTCGTGACTACTCCACAAACCATGGCTTTTCAAAGCTGTTTCAACAGATCCGGACACCTCCTCATAGGTTATCCTGCAACACTTCAATCACAGATCTAGACTTCACTTTCACTCTGTGGTCCTTGGTTTCCATTAGAACCTTTCACCCAAACCCAGAAAAATGAACAGAAACCCAGAATCACCAAGAACACAAAGAACACAAAAAAACCACCAAGAACAAAGAACCCAGATTTCGACAATACACACTCACCCCTTTGATGAACCTGGCTCTGATACCATATTCACTTTTGATTTAGTGAGTGTAAAGGCAGGAGTTTAAAGAGAAACAGATTGATTGTATGAGAGATTATAGAGAATAAAGAGAGTAACGAGAGAGAGAGAGGCTTAAACTCGGTTGATTAATGAAAAAGAGAGAGTTGCAACATATATAGAGTCAGATACAAGGGTTTTCGTGGAGGAATCAAAAGATGCTTTGGTATCTTCTTTTCTGGCCACATAAACTCCTTTTAGCTCCTTCCTTGCTGGCCACAAAAGCTTCTTTTACTTTCCAGCTGTGCCAGCCTGTCCAAGACTCTCTCATTATCCTTTCCAACGTCTATTGCAAGAGGATAAGGGTAAAGGTAACTTCTTCTTGATAGAAAAATTACCCGGGTAACTTTGGTAAGTTTTGGTCGAGGTTTGGTCGACCCGGAATGGTACGGCCTGTACGGCCTGTACGGCCTGTACGGACTGGTCGATCCAAACTCTCCCAAAACCTTCCCAAACCTTCCTTCTCTTCAGCCACATCAAACCCCACATCACTTCTCTTTATGTACTCACTCATTTCAACAGTCCTGACCTGTCCCTTTCCAACCTTGCTGGACGAGCCAAGCTGCTCCCTCTCTCCTCTTTTTTTTATTATATCTATGGTCAACTTGTGTGTAATTGTTTATTATTGTTTTGGCTATTTAAAGACATGTATCTGCAGCATAATTAATCAAGGAAACAGTTTCCTCATTTCTTTCATGGTTCTCTCTCTTTAATTTCAAATACTCTCCTCTCTCTCTCACGAGTTACTCTCTTCTCTCTCTTCTCTCTCACTTGTTCTTCATCATTCTTGATACTTTACATAAACCAGACTCATAAACTTCTCAAAACCTCAATGGAGTCTGAAGTATGAAGAAAGAGCTGTTCGAGAAATCAGTACAAGGGGTGAGATTGTAACAGCTTATAGGAGGAGATCCAATCTGAGAAGAAGAAAGGAAGAACTCCAGAAGATTGTTCAGCATACACATGAGATGTGTAAGAAGAACAAGAAACAAACTTTGATTTGGAATGGTGCAAGATGCAAGAAGGGAAGGCTGAGGAGACTTTCCATGACTTGGATCAGAAGGAAAAATACTCAAAGGAAGAGTAGAAAGGCTGGTCAGTTAAAAGGAGATATGGAGGTCAAAATGGCCAAGAAAGCTGTGCAAAAGATGATTAGAGGAGAGTGCTCTTACTCTGCCTACATGGGTAGCTCAGTGGAGAAGAAAGTGGATATGAGACATCAGGAGACAACAGGAGCTGATGGTTTTGTTACCAGGAAGGAATGGGAAGGATACATAAAGTAATCCAAGCCTTGGTCACTGCCAAGAAGCGCAGCAGACAGTCCAATGCTAATGAAGAGATCACTAAGTGATGTGATCATGGACCGGATCACTAAGGAGAACAAGGAGAGTCTAGATGAGCCACATGAAGCAACATTGCACCAGCAGCCTGGTGATGATGCTCTAGCCATTCCTGAAGGTCCCATGACTCGTTCCAGAGTCAAGAAGCTTAAAGAGAATGTTGTTGGATTACTCACTTCACATCCACAACAAGAAAGTCTTGGACAAGGTCTGATCCGAGATGTCTTGATCACAATTCAAGCCATCTCTACATCAAGCTGAGTTAGTGTCTAGGCAAGACATGGGGTGCGTGCTCTTTTCCTTGCTTTTGGTTTTGTCCCACGAGGTTTTCCGGAGGAAGGTTTTTAACGAGGCCACAACTTGTCTTCACATCACTTAGGCCCTATCTCGGTCCAAGGCTAAAGAAGTTACATTTTTATTTCATTTTAAAGCTTATGTTAAAGTTAAACTATAGTTTCCTTTTTACTTATTTTCGAAACCCTAGAGAGCATGTTCTCGGTTTCTCCTTATTTAAACGGGTCTCTAAACCCTATTGTACTCATCCATCTTTTAATCAACGAGTTATGTTTCTCCTTGACGGCTCTCTCTCTAAGACAAGTTGTCGAGTTCCTTCTGGTGTGTAGTATCCAGGAATCTAAGGGTGTTTGCTTGGTGTGTTATATCCGAGTTATTCATCTAGGAGTATCAAGAGATCTTATCATCCCTCTTGTGTCACCAATCGATCCACAACCTTGAAGAACTTGAGTCTCTGATTCGTTCTTACAAGGATCTATCCATTCCCATCAACCAAAGAGCATCCTAGGGGCACATCAAGTGGTATCAGAGCACCTTTGGTTGGGAAGTACTCGTTTTCTCTCTTGTTATTTTTGTTTCATCCGTGTTTCATCTCTATCATCTTGTTTAAGCAGTAGTCTAATTTGTTTAGGGCTGCTCGAGTTTCATAAGAGTTTAGACAAGGATTTAAACTTTTTCCTTTTTGCTTGCGAGAAAACCCTAGAGAGAGAAACCCTAGCCGCCTAAGTTCTTTGCTTCTTAGATCACTTTGATTCATCTGTTAATCTTGTTAATCACCTTGAACACGAGTAGATTAAGGTTGTTTAGGGTGCTAGAAAAGCTTAGAAAAGTTTAGACAAGATTTGAAGAATTTCCTTTTTGCTAGAAATCGGCAACCCTAATCTCCTTTTTGCTTGTAGCCGATTATCCTTTTTACTTTTGTCTTGCAGAAGAAGATTTAGTTTGTTTTATCCTTTTTCCTTTTTGCTTGTCTTGTTACCTAGAAACCTTTTACTGGTTATTTCTGTTGATCTGAGGTAATAAAGAGAGGAGGTTTAAAGGGTTTAGGATGGAGTTTGGGATCAAAGGGAGGATGTGCAAAGTCCGGGTCAAGTGTACGGACCGTACGGACTGTACGGCCGACCGTACGGACCACTCGACCCAAATGACTTTAAACTCGACCAAATCACATTTTGGTCTTGTGCAAATTCCGGGTCAAAATGTACGGATCCGTACAACTCATGGTCCGTACATCCATTGCCGAAACTTGAGTCACAAGGCAGAAGGAAGGAGATAACCTTGGTGGGTGAAAAGGAAGAAGGTTAACTGGTTGGTAACTCGGTAAAGAATGGCTCGCGGATAAGGGGTCAAGCTTGACCAAGACAGCCTGTCCAAGGCTGGAAAGGAGAAGGCATCTGGTCAAGATGCCAAAAGAATCTCGCACCCTCAGCCACTCGTTCAAACCAGGCGCACCTCTTCCCTTGACCGGCCACGTCTCCCACTCCTTAACCATTGCTTTATGTATCCGTTGTAACCCTAAAGCTCTGCCTATATATTTGTAACTCCTCTCTGAATAATAAATCAAGCAAATCATTTATTTCTCTTGTTGTTCTCTCTACTCTCTCTCGTGTTCATCATGAACATCGAGTAAACTCTCTTCTAATCTCTCTATCTTTCACTCCTTCTCTCATTCTCTCGGTTACTCTACTATCATTCTCTCAAAATCTCATGGTATCAGAGCCAGGTTCGTTACATCCTGGTGTTTAGATCTACTATCTTCAGCTTCATCTCGAGTTCAAAGGTTCAAGCTTTCTGGGTTCTTGAGGTTCGTTTAGAAGATGGAAGGAAGCAAGGTGATGTTAGCGGTTCCGGTTACTCTTAAAGGTGGTGGAAACTACCTGTTGTGGTCTCGACTTGTGAAGACTGCGGTTGGGAGCAAGGGTTTGTGGAGTCATATCACTGATGAAGCTCCAAAATCAGTTGCTAGTGAGGAAGAAGGTGCAAAGGAGGCTGCTTTAGCTGCTCAACAGAAGTGGATCCAAGATGACATGATGGTGCAAAACATGATTCAAGGTTCTCTAGATCCACCCATCCTAGAAGCTTACAGCTACTGCGAGACTCCAAAGGACCTGTGGGAGACTCTCCAGAAGATCTATGGTAACACTTCCAATCTGAGCCGAGTGTTTGAGCTCAAGAGAGCCATAAACACTCTTGCTCAAGAAGATGTTGAGTTTACCAAACACTTGGGTAAGTTCAGGGCACTATGGTCCGAACTGGAGATGCTTAGACCCAACACAACAGATCAAGATACTCTCATGGAGAGGCGTGAACAAGATCAGGTGTTTGGGTTGATGTTGACTCTGAATCCGGCCTTCAACGATCTGATTAAGCACATACTCAGGTCACCAAAGCTTCCAACTTTGGAGGAAGTGTGTGCTCAGATCCAGAAGGAGGAAGGGTCCTTGGGGTTGTTTGGTGGAAAGGGGGAGCTTTCCCTGGCCAACAAAGCCGAGGCTGTTCAGGCTAACAGAGCCATGTTCAGGCCTGATGAAAGAAGAGGTGGTGAAGATAGGAGGTTTGGAGGCAACTGTGATCACTGCAAGAAGTCGGGTCATAAAAGGAGCCAGTGCTGGATTCTCCACCCTCATCTCAAACCAGCAAAATTCATGAAGGAACGTGATGCAAGAGCCCACCTTTCAACCGAGGCAAGTGAAGCTGGTGGTTCAGCTGGAGCAGGTTCAACCACTCGTGAAGGGGAAGGAAAGGCCTTGACTTCTCAACACACTCCCTTGAAGAGCATGGATCATGAGCTGATCAGGAGGTCAGACATTGATGCCCTCATCAAAGCTCTCAAGGAGAATGGTAATGTATCCGGTAACCCTCTAGGGTACTCCTATGCTGCTTATAGGTTGTCTAGTATCCCTGATCACTTGAAAGATGAAAATGACTCTCATAAGGAAGCATCTAGACTGCTTAAAGACATTGATCATTTAGAACAGAACTCGCCTAGTTCTTATCATGCTTATAACACTAGTAAACCGCTTGTAGTTGATTCAGGAGCCTCTCACCATATGATTAGTGATGATAAACTGATAAAAGACATAGAACCGGCTCATGGTCATGTAATGATTGCTAATGGTGATAGAATAGCTATAAGAGGAATTGGCAAGTTGAATCTATTTGATAAGGAGTCTAAAGCGTTTTATATGCCTGAGTTCACTTCTAATTTGTTATCAGTTAAGAGATGCACCACTGATTTGTATTGTAATGTCATATTCAGTCCTAATGATGTGAAGTTTCAGGATAGTGAGAGCCATAAGTTGATTGGAAAGGGAGTAACCAAAGGAGATCTTTATATGCTTGAAGACATTGCCCCTTGTTCTGATTTTAAATACTCGTTTAGTTCTACTTCTGTGTTGAATAATGATGCATTGTGGCATGCTAGAGTAGGTCACCCACATGTTAGAGCCCTAAGTTTAATGTTACCAGGTGTCATGTATAAGAATAATGAATGTGAAGCATGTATCTTGGGTAAACATTGTAAGGCAGTTTTTCCAAAGTCTAATACTCTTTATGAAAACTGTTTTGATCTTGTGCATTCAGATGTTTGGACTGCTCCTTGTCTATCTAGAGATAATTATAGATATTTTGTAACTTTAATTGATGAAAAATCAAAATACACCTGGATAACACTGATTCAAACTAAGGATAGAGTTCTTGATGCATTTAGAAACTTTCAGGCTTATGTGATTAACCATTACCATGCCAAGATTAAGATTTTCAGGTCAGATAATGGTGGGGAGTATACGAGCTTGGCATTCAAGCAACATCTAGCTCAACATGGGATCCTTCATCAAACCAGCTGTCCTTACACACCCCAGCAAAATGGAGTTGCTGAAAGGAAGAACATGCATCTTATGGAGGTGGCTAGGTCAATCATGTTCCAGTCAAACGTTCCCAAAAGGTTTTGGAGTGATGCTGTGATGACTGCCTGCTATCTGATCAACAGGACACCCACCAGAGTTCTGGATGACAAAGCTCCATTTGAAGTTCTAAACAACGAGAAGCCAGTCTTAAGTCATCTAAGGGTGTTCGGTTGTCTTTGCTTTGCTCTGGTTCCCGGGGAGATGAGGAACAAGCTGGAACCAAAGAGTACAAGAGCCATGTTCTTGGGGTATTCAACAACACAGAAGGGGTACAAATGTTTTGATTCAAAGACGAGGAGAGTTCTCGTGTCCAGAGATGTAAAGTTTGTGGAGTCAAGAGGGTACTATGAAGAGAAGAGTTGGGATGATTTGAAGGATCTATCCCAAGCTTCTGATAAGGCTGCTAGTCTCCGGATCATTCTTAAAGGTCTTGGGATCAATACAACCCAGGATCAGAGAAGACAAGAAGAACCTAATGAAGCTGAAGATCAAACCCACCATGATCATGAAGGGGGAAATGAACTTGAGGATGGAAGTCAAGATGAGGAGCACTCTGGAGATCATGATCAAGGTGAGGTAGCAAGTGAAAAAGGAAGTGAAGAAAACAATGGACCTGAACCTGAGCAAGAAGGTCATGAGGAACCAGTGGAAGAAGCACCTCCACTAAGAAGGAGTATGAGGATAAGAAGAGACCCATCAAACTGGGTTAACACTAGAGTGTACTATAATGCCCAAGCAGTAGCTCATCCAAGTCAGGTGGTATGTTCGTTTGCCAAGCTTCCAAAAGAACATTGGGCATTCATATCAAGTCTGGATGAAAGCCAAGTTCCTCGGTCTTATGAGGAAGCTATGAAGGATGAAAGATGGCGAGCCTCAGTTGCTGATGAAGCTAATGCCATGATCAAGAACAAGACATGGTATGAAAGTGAGCTACCTAAGGGGAAGTAGGCAGTAACCAGTATGTGGATATTCACCATCAAGTTCCTGCCAAATGGGAAGATAGAAAGGAGGAAGACTAGATTGGTGGCTAGAGGCTTCACTCAAACATATGGAGAAGACTATCTTGACACCTTTGCTCCAGTTGCTAAACTCCATAACATTCGGATTGTTCTATCAGTGGCAACTAATCTGAAATGGGATCTTTGGCAAATGGATGTCAAGAATGCCTTTCTTCAAGGAGAACTTGAAGATGAAGTCTACATGAAGCCTCCACCAGGTCTTGAGAGTCTTGTGAAACCAGGAAATGTGCTGAGGTTGAAGAAAGCAATCTATGGTCTAAAGCAGTCGCCTAGAGCTTGGTACAACAAACTGAGCACTACTCTGAATGGGCGTGGCTTCAGGAAGTCTGAGTTAGACCACACTCTCTTCACCCTCACCACAAGCTCAGGTATTATTGTCCTTCTAGTTTATGTTGATGACATCATCATAACTGGAAGTGACAAAGAAGGTATACAAGATACAAAAGATTATTTGAAATCAGTGTTTGAGATTAAAGACCTAGGGGAGATGAAATACTTCCTTGGTATTGAGATATGTAGAGCCAAGGAAGGTCTATTCATGTCCCAAAGGAAATATACACTTGATCTTTTGAAGGATGCAGGTAAACTAGGTGGGAAGACAGCCAAAATGCCATTGGAGGATGGATATAAAGTTCCACGTGAGGGGGAGATTGAGAACAGCCAATACCTTGAAGACCCTAAACTCTATAGGAGGATGGTTGGTAAGCTAATCTACTTAACTATTACTCGTCCTGATATCTGTTTTGCTGTGAACCAGGTGAGCCAGCACATGCAAGAACCAAGGGAACATCACTGGAGGATGGTGGAACGGATCTTAAGCTATCTGAATGGATCACCAGGCCAAGGAATATGGATGGGGTGCAATGAGAGCACTGAAGTGGTGGGTTACTGTGATGCAGATTGGGCAGGAGACCGAGCTGACAGAAAGTCCACTACAGGCTATTGCACCTTCATTGGAGGGAACCTGGTTACTTGGAAGAGCAAGAAGCAGAAGGTGGTCTCGTGTTCAAGTGCTGAAGCTGAGTATAGAGCCATGTTGAAGCTGACAAATGAATTGGTGTGGATCAAAGGGATATTGAAGCATCTAGGAGTAGAGCAAGCCACACCAATGACTATGCATTGTGACAATCAGGCGGCTATCCATATTGCAACCAACTCGGTGTTCCATGAAAGGACCAAGCAAATTGAAGTCGATTGCCACAAGGTGAGGCAAATGATTGGTCTTGGAGAGATATTGCCATGTTACACAAGGAGTGAGGATCAGTTGGCGGATGTCTTCACTAAGGCTGCAAGGCAGAAGGTCATTGAGTCTATGTTAACTTGAAGAGAAGAAATGAACATCTGAAGCTAAATGATGAAGATGGTCTAAAGTGCAAAGTTAGGGCAAAACCTCCGGAAATGTTTATCAAGGCTTAAGGAGTATCCAGAGGCTTGTCTAGAATCAGAAAGAAGTCCAAGAAGGGCTTATATTGAAGTAGGAAGGCAATGGAGGAGTTTGGCAGAGTTTGGAAGAGAATGGTTGATGTGCAAAGTTCGGGTCGTCCGTACTGTACGGATCCGTACGGACTGTACGGACCGTACGGACATGGTCGACCCGGAATGTACTTTTCTCAACCTTTCAAGCCATTTTAGGCTTGTGCAAAATCCGGGACCAAAGTGTACGGCCAGGGTGTCCGTACAACCCCCTTTGGAGAAGACTTGGGTCTCAAGGCAAGGATATGGGCGAGTATGGTTATCCAAGGGAGAAAGATCCTTTTGGCATCTTCAAGATGCCTTAGGAAGCAACCAGGAAGGTGCCTTTCCCAGCTCATACTCGCAGCCATTCCTGTCCACTCATTCAGTCCACAAGCCAGCACAAGACAGGCTGTCTCTTGACCAAGGCGAGCTGCAATAAGGGCCAAGTATTTCAAATACTGAATGGAGACTGCTTTTGGTCTAGATTCCCTTCTCCTCTCCTCCAATCATCCTATACTACACGGATTGCCTTCCATCCAGAGATCATCCTAGCCGTTCATCTTTCTTCAAGTGTTTCTATCCATAGGATCTAGGTTTATTAATCTGCTACTTGTATTGCCTATATAAAGCCATAAGTGGCGATTGTAAACCCTAAGGGAGTAAGGGGGATTTCCCCTCTCCACTTCTATAAACAAAAGCTTAGTGTTCTTGAATCAGTCTCTCTTAATCTATCTCTTTCTTAATCTCTCTAATCTCTCTAAACTCTCCTAATCTTTGTTTCTGGTTCAAGTAAACACTAAGTGAACCAGATCCACTCTCTTCACCATTTCGTGTTCTCTCTGTCCCTAAAGGGTTTGTTCATCCTGTTCTTCACACACACGAGTCCATACTCTAAAAATCTAACATGGTATCAGAGCCAGGTTCATCAGAACTTGGTTCCTTCATCCGCTGAAGATCTAAGCTCACTCTCATGTCCATTCAAGCCCAAAAGACACTTCCTTTCCAGCCGGTTCAACCTCTACAAGAAGGTGTTCATCTGCTGCCCAGAAAGTGTTCTTGAAGACCCATACTCTCTCATACCCGTCCAGAAGAAAGAAGAGCCTTGGATCTAGATGTTTTGGAGAGGACTTGCTCCCCTCTTCATCAAAACACTCCAGGCCGGTTCCTATTCAAAGATCAGGAAGAAAGGTGAAAGCTTTCACCTTGTTACTGATGGAGGCGACTCAAGTATGAAGAAAGGTGGAGTCTTTGACATGGAGAGTCCAAGGGGAAGGTCCATGGAGGAAGGAGATGTTGGGGTCGACACCAATAGCTCTTGTCCAGTCCATGTATCACTGGTGGTTCAAGGAACTAACAATAGTTCCTTGACTGTAAGAAACTTCTTTCCCTTGAGTAAAGCTTGATCCTTTATGAACTTTATGAACTGAAAATGTGTGTGTGTGATGTGTTGAAGCCTGAGAATGTGTTTAAAGATTGCTAGATGTGAATGTTTAGAATCTGTTCCAGGCTGTATTGAAAGAGGCTCGTTTGGTTGTTTGAGTTATTGAAATGCTTGCTCCAGTTCTTAATGATGCTTGCCATGATATTAGATAGTATGTTCTGAATCTGCTTGCATACATGAATAGAACTGATTGAAAGTAAAGCATTGGGTCTGGTATTTGGAAATGATAATGTTGCTTAGTCTCTGTTCTAAATGGTTGTCTTGCTAGGATGATAGATTGTGTGTCTAATCCGGCTTGCTTTCATGAATAGAATAGGTTAAGACTGTTGCATTCGTTTATCACTGTTACTGCCTTAAGGTTGAGACACCTAGACTTGAATCTAAGGGTCGTTTAAGGCAGGAGTTATGTGCCTAATTGCTTGTGATTGTTCCTGATCAGTTCATCCATTGCATTTAGAGAGAGGTAAGCTTGCATTAGATGGATCTTATTGACAATGAGATACTGTCTAAGTGCAAAGCTTGTGACATTGGTGATCAAACTTGATGATTAGTCAAGGTTTGATCCCAATGCAAGTGTGTCTTATCTTGTTTGGAGTTTGAGTGTTGTTTCAGGTTCACAAGGAGTGTCCTTGTTCAACATCAATCCGGAACAAAGAGGAAGACTTGCCCATTGCTGAAGCAGTGGAGAGTTGTTGGTGCTTGTGCATGAAGCCAGTAGTCTAAGCGCAGCTGTTGGGAGTGTTGTGCTCCTGGTTCGTGAATATGCACAAGGCAAGGTCATCACTGAAGCTTGAGGAGGCCGGTGACCTGAGGGTTCTTGGAGCTGAAGACATGAAGGTGGACCAGTGATTTAAGCGCAGCTGTTGGGGTGGTGTGCTCCTGGTTTGGATGCTTATTCAGGCTCACTTTCAAGCTTGAACCTAAACTCAATTCAAGCTTGAGGTGGGGACTTGAGTGAGCTACCTGATGATCTAAGTTCAAGACCTGGTTCCTCCTCACCATTGCACCAGGAATAGAAGATGGAGCCATCCGGGTTTAGACATTGGCGAGTCTAGACAAGAGAGTGGTCAGAGCACTCTTGGCTGTGTGAAGAAGAAGGTGACTCTACAATGCGGCTTCTGAAGTGAGGTGGTTGAAGAGTTAGCTGAGGTATCTTCCGGCATTCCATTCAAGGTGGCGAGATCAGAAAGGAGTGGGCAGTGGTGTGTTGATCAAGATCATGAAGCAATCCTTTCAAGCTTGACTTGTTCCACATGGTCAAGCTTGAGGGGGAGTATTGAGAAGCTTCAATGATCTGTGAAGTGAGAGTCCTTGGTGGTTGTTCAAGAAGAAGAAGCAACCAAGGCTGAGTTAGTATCTGGTAATCCGAGCACTTAAACCCAACAAGAGGTTGGGTGAAAGGGGGAGAGACCAAGATCAGTGTGGAGAGAGCTAGTTGAGCTCAAGAAGAGTTAGTGGTGTGCAATGAGAGTCGGTCCAGACTTGCACCACAGTGAGGGCCATGATCCAGAATTCTTTGTGTCCACCACACTGGTTGAGACACAAAGAACTCACTGGCCAATCCCTAGGCCTTGGAGATCTTACTCTTTTCCTTATCAAGGTTTTATCCCAAAAGGGTTTTCTTTGATAAGGTTTTTAATGAGGAGACTCTTCAAGGTTCCAAGCTTGACTTAGGATCACTAGAGTCAAGCTTGAGGGGGAGTGTTAACTTGAAGAGAAGAAATGAACATCTGAAGCTAAATGATGAAGATGGTCTAAAGTGCAAAGTTAGGGCAAAACCTCCGGAAATGTTTATCAAGGCTTAAGGAGTATCCAGAGGCTTGTCTAGAATCAGAAAGAAGTCCAAGAAGGGCTTATATTGAAGTAGGAAGGCAATGGAGGAGTTTGGCAGAGTTTGGAAGAGAATGGTTGATGTGCAAAGTTCGGGTCGTCCGTACTGTACGGATCCGTACGGACTGTACGGACCGTACGGACATGGTCGACCCGGAATGTACTTTTCTCAACCTTTCAAGCCATTTTAGGCTTGTGCAAAATCCGGGACCAAAGTGTACGGCCAGGGTGTCCGTACAACCCCCTTTGGAGAAGACTTGGGTCTCAAGGCAAGGATATGGGCGAGTATGGTTATCCAAGGGAGAAAGATCCTTTTGGCATCTTCAAGATGCCTTAGGAAGCAACCAGGAAGGTGCCTTTCCCAGCTCATACTCGCAGCCATTCCTGTCCACTCATTCAGTCCACAAGCCAGCACAAGACAGGCTGTCTCTTGACCAAGGCGAGCTGCAATAAGGGCCAAGTATTTCAAATACTGAATGGAGACTGCTTTTGGTCTAGATTCCCTTCTCCTCTCCTCCAATCATCCTATACTACACGGATTGCCTTCCATCCAGAGATCATCCTAGCCGTTCATCTTTCTTCAAGTGTTTCTATCCATAGGATCTAGGTTTATTAATCTGCTACTTGTATTGCCTATATAAAGCCATAAGTGGCGATTGTAAACCCTAAGGGAGTAAGGGGGATTTCCCCTCTCCACTTCTATAAACAAAAGCTTAGTGTTCTTGAATCAGTCTCTCTTAATCTATCTCTTTCTTAATCTCTCTAATCTCTCTAAACTCTCCTAATCTTTGTTTCTGGTTCAAGTAAACACTAAGTGAACCAGATCCACTCTCTTCACCATTTCGTGTTCTCTCTGTCCCTAAAGGGTTTGTTCATCCTGTTCTTCACACACACGAGTCCATACTCTGAAAATCTAACAGTCTATTCATACCAGATTAGGACTCATTGACCTTGCACCAGACAACTAATCCCCTCGCTATGAGGTTTCCACTCTTTTTCCCTCATCAAAGGGTTTTATCCCACAAGGGTTTTCTCTTTGGTGAGATTTTTAATGAGGGGGATCTCATAGCCTTCCAAGCTTGACTTGTTCCATATGGTCAAGCTTGAGGGGGAGTGTTGATCTGAGGTAATAAAGAGAGGAGGTTTAAAGGGTTTAGGATGGAGTTTGGGATCAAAGGGAGGATGTGCAAAGTCCAGGTCAAGTGTACGGACGGTACGGACCGTACGGACTGTACGGCCGACCGTACGGACCACTCGACCCAAATGACTTTAAACTCGACCAAATCACATTTTGGTCTTGTGCAAATTCCGGGTCAAAATGTACGGATCCGTACAACTCATGGTTCGTACATCCATGGCCGAAACTTGAGTCACAAGGCAGAAGGAAGGAGATAACCTTGGTGGGTGAAAAGGAAGAAGGTTAACTGGTTGGTAACTAGGTAAAGAATGGCTCGCGGATAAGGGGTCAAGCTTGACCAAGACAGCCTGTCCAAGGCTGCAAAGGAGAAGGCATCTGGTCAAGATGCCAAAAGCATCTCGCACCCTCAGCCACTCGTTCAAACCAGGCGCGCCTCTTCCCTTGACCGGCCACGTCTCCCACTCCTTAACCATTGCTTTATGTATCCGTTGTAACCCTAAAGCTCTGCCTATATATTTGTAACTCCTCTCTGAATAATAAATCAAGCAAATCATTTCTTTCTCTTGTTGTTCTCTCTACTCTCTCTCGTGTTCATCATGAACATCGAGTAAACTCTCTTCTAATCTCTCAATCTTTCACTCCTTCTCTCATTCTCTCGGTTACTCTACTCTCATTCTCTCAAAATCTCAATTTTGTTTACCTTTGTGCAGGAAGCATGGGATCCGAGTCTGAAGAAGAAGCTGCACTCGTCAGGAAGAACAAGCTTCTCATGGAGGCTATGTCGGCTCAACTCAATCAGAATATGGTAGCAACCATGACCGAGATGATGAGGACCAACCTCAATGACATCTGGAGAGAGCTCAGAGAAGACATCAGGAGAGCTACTAGTCAAGTTCCAAACCGAGAGACTAGGAGAGAAGAGAGACCTCATGCAACTCGCCAAGAGCATGCCGGTTATGAGGAGACTGACAATGAGTATGAACACCTCAGTTTATCCTCAAGACAAAGCCAAAAAAGACATAGGCGTGTTCAAGAAAGAAGGACGAACCAGGGAGATGAGCTTGCTGGTTTGAAGATAAAGATACCCCCATTCCATGGCAAAGCTGACCCGGATGCCTACCTTGAGTGGGAGAAGAAGATTGAGCTAGTTTTTCAGTGTAAGCAGTACACAAACCACAAGAAGATTCAGATTGCTGCTACTGAATTCTATGACTATGCTCTAAGTTGGTGGGATCAGTACATCACAACTCGTAGAAGGAATGGAGAGGAACCAGTTGAGACTTGGACATAAATGAAGTCTATCATGCGCAAGAGGTTTGTTCCAAGTCACTACCACAGAGACTTGCATCACCGGCTAAGAAAGCTTACTCAAGGTTCAAGATCAGTGGAGGAATATTACCAGGAGATGGAGTTGCTCATCCTAAGAGCTAGCATATCAGAAGATAGAGAAGCAACCATGTCAAGGTTCCTATGTGGTTTAAACCGAGAGATACAAGACAATGTTGAGATGCAACATTATGTGGAGCTTGAAGAGATGCTACACAAGGCTATTCTTGTGGAGCAACAGCTCAAGAGGAAGGGACATTCACGCAACCACTATGGCTCTAACCGGTTACACAACACCAAGGAAGAGAAGTCACCTTACCCTAAGGAGTCTAAACCGTTCCAGAAGGATCACAAGTCCTATCCAAGAGAAGAGACCAAACCAAGCAGTGCTCTTGACAAGGGCAAAGGCAAGGTTGAAGCTTCTAGTTCCAGAGCTCGTGATGTCAAGTGTTTCAAGTGCCAAGGAAGAGGTCATTATGCCAATGAATGTACCAACAAGAGGGTCATGATCTTGTTGGAAGATGGAGAGTATGCCTCAGAAGATGACAACACCGAGTCTGACCAAGAAGACACTGAAGAAGAACATGAAGAAGGACCAGTCCAGGGGAAGCTTTTAGTAGCAAGAAGGCTTCTAAGCTTGCAAAACAAGGCTGAGGAGCTTGAGCAGCGTGAGAACATCTTCTACACCCGGTGCTTGGTCCAAGGAAAGGTGTGCATTTGATCTAATGGTGGTCGCACCACTTCTCCCATTCAAGATAGGCATCCAGATCAGTTTCCCCATGGAATGGGGGTATCTTGATCTTTAAACCAGCAAGCTCATCTCTCTGGTTTGTCCTTCCTTCTTGTCCACGTCTATGTCTCCTTTGACTTTGTCTTGAGGAAGAACTGATATGTTCATAGTAGTTTTCAGTTTCTTCAGACCCGGCATGCGCTTTTCGAGTTGCATGAGGTCTTTCTTCTCTCCTAGTCTCTCGGTTGGGACCTTGACCAGTAGCTCGTCTCACTTCTTCTCTGAACTCTATGCGGAGCTCATTGAGGCTGTTTCTCATCATCTCAGTCATCGTGGTTACCATAGATTGATTAAGTTGAGCCGTCATGGCTTCCATGAGCAGCTTGTTCTTCCGGACCAACTCAGCTTCTTCATCTGTCTCGGTCCCCATTGCTGCCTGCACCAAGGAAACACAATAACCAGTAAATAGATTCAAGGTAAACACGAGAAGCAAAAAGGAAAAAGCTCAACACACGAATGGCTTGCTCGGCAAGGCAAAATTCTATGCGGCTAGGTTTAACTTTTCTAGGGCTTTCGCCAAAAATCAAAAAAGGAAAGTGCACAAAACTCGTCTAGAACCCTAAACAAAATCGAGCACCCCTAAACAATCCTAGTTCTACTTTTGTTCAAGATGATTAAAGAGTTTTGCGGATGAAACAAAGAGATTTAAATAGTAAACGAGACTTCCCTAACCAAAGTTGCTCTGATACCACATGACACAACCCTAGGATGCTTCTTTGGTTGCTGGGAGGATAGATCCTTGCAAGAATGAATCAGAGACTCAAGTTCTTCAAGGTTTGTCGATTGAATGGTGACACAAGAGGGATGGATGATCTCTTGATACTCCTAGATGATTAGCTCAGATATAACACACGAAGTTAAACACCCTTAAGGCTCTGGATATGACACACCAGAAAGATACTCGACAACTTCTAGAGAGAGAGAGCCATCAAGAGAGAAATAAGACTTGATAATATTGGATTGCTTGAGTACAATAGGGTTTGTGGAAACCCTTAAATAAAAGAAACCAGAGAACAAACTCTCTAGGGATTTGAAAATATAAAATGGAAAACTATAGTTTAAATATAACATAAGCTAAAGATAAATGAACTTCTGGTAGTCTTGGGCCGAGATAGGGCCTAGGTGATTTGTAAGACAAGTCGTGGCCTCGTTAAAAAACTTCCTCCGGAAAACCTCGTGGGACAAAACCGAAAGCAAGGAAAAGAGCACACACCAAATGTCTTGCCTAAACAATAACTCAGCTTGATGTAGAGATAGCTTGAATGGTGATCAAGATATCTCGGATCAAACCTTGTCCAAGACTTTCTTCTTGTTGTGGATGTGAAGTGAGTAATCCTACAACAGTCTCCTTAAGTTTCTTAGCTCTGGAACGGGTCATGGGACCTTCTGGAATGGTCAAAGCATCATCACCAGGCCGCTGGTGCATTGTGGCATCATGTGGCTCGTCTAAGCCCTCTTTGCTCTCTTTAGTATTCTGGTCCATGATCACATCACTTTTGATATCTTAGAAGAAAAGTAACCAGAAAGAGACTAAGAACAGATTTGAGAAGGAAAGACTTGATTTAGACTCGGCAAGAAGAAAGATTAATCAAGACTATGAAGAACATGTTGAGACTCGAAAACTAGAGAGAACTGTATGGTTTATTCATCCTCAAGGGGTTACAATATATAGAGAAAGCTAAAAGGGTTTTCAGAAAGCAAAGGGAGAAAAGGAGTGGCTGTGGTTCGTCCAAGGGCGCGCCTAATTCAAAAGAAGGCTTTTCGGCCAAGCAAATGGAATCAGCATCTTTGACAAGATGCTGATCCTTCCAGCTCTTGACAGCCTGTCCACGCGGCCCTCTTCTTCCTTTCCAACGGATGGATAAGGTTACCTCTGAAATCTTTAGAGAATAAGAGAATATAGGTGATTGTGTAGACAAAATCAACGAGAAACTAAGGGAATAGAGAGATTAAGAACATATTTTTGTAGAGAGCCATTTCGGCTAAGAGAGAAAATAAAGAAGAGAACTGTGTTGAAATGAGAACACCAGGAAGAGCTGAACCAAGTGGCAGGAGGAGAATCTCTTCATGTGGTGTAATGTAGGAGCTTGAGTGAGACAAGCTAATATCTACACTCCAAAGAGAACAAGGAGAGGAGCACATAAGTGAAGGTGTGGAATGGAGTGCGCCTAGTATGAATGTGAAGGAGAGCTTTGGGGCAGAAAAGCTATCATCACTTTATGGAGCAGAGTGAGGACGAAAATGGAGACCTTCAGGGATCCATTTGAGTGTGGAAATCACTCATGCTCCAGAGAAAATAGAAGAATGAAGAAGGTGCATGAGAAGAGCAAACACACATCACTTTGTGCAGATTGGTGTGAGGAAATATTTCAGTGTAGCCCAATCAGATTGTCTACACAAGATGCCCAAGAAGAAGAGTCCAATAGCATGATGAACCAAGAAGAAGCCCAATCCTTATAAGGAATGGAAGTCCATCAAGCATGAAGAGAGTGTTGACATGAAGACATAAGTGGCTTGAAGATATACAAGTCAGAAGTGAAGAGAGCAGTTTGGTAATGTCCGTACAGTTTAGGTTCTAAGTGACCTACCTTGGCTTGCAAGACAAGGAAATGCTTGTCTAACCAGATACAAAGTCTATATTGATCAGAACATGTGATCTGGTTACAAGGGAATCAAAAGAGACGTTGGAGGAACAAGGTCACATGTCTGCTTAAGGAATCAGTCTGTTCTGGCCTGGAATCAGACTGTTCTGGCCTTGAATCAGACTGTCCTGACCTGTCCCTTTCCAACCTTGCTGGATGAGCCAAGCTGCTCCCTCTCTCCTCTTTTTTTATTATATCTATGGTCAACTTGTGTGTAATTGTTTATTATTGTTTTGGCTATTTAAAGACATGTATCTGCAGCATAATTAATCAAGGAAACAGTTTCCTCATTTCTTTCATGGTTCTCTCTCTTTAATTTCAAATACTCTCCTCTCTCTCTCACGAGTTACTCTCTTCTCTCTCTTCTCTCTCACTTGTTCTTCACCATTCTTGATACTTTACATAAACCAGACTCATAAACTTCTCAAAACCTCATGGTATCAGAGCATCAAAGCTTCTGAACCTATTTACTTCCGCAAAACAAAGCTTACTCTGGCCTTGTTGCTTCATTTTCTTCAAGATTCACTCTCTGGTTACTTCTGGCGAGTGAAAGATGGAGAGCAACAAGTCTATTCACATACCTGTCACTTTAAAGGGGATTAACTATCTTCTATGGTCCAGATTGGTGAAAACTGCCCTTGGAGGAAGAGGATTATGGAGTCATGTTACCAATGAAGCAGCTCCAAAGCAAATCCTCCAAGGAGAAGATGGAAAAGAGCTGGTGGTGGTTGATGAAAACAAATGGTCTCAAGAAGATCAGATGGTGCTCTCTCTCCTCCACAGCTCTCTTGAACCAGCTATCTTGGAGTCTTACTCATACTGTGAGACTACCAAAGAACTATGGGACACTCTTTACAAGGTGTTTGGAAATGCTTCCAACCTTACTAGAGTGTTTGAAGTGAAGAGAGCCATTAATGCTCTCAGCCAAGGAGATATTGAGTTCCAAACTCACTTTGGGAAGTTTAGATCTCTTTGGGAAGAGCTAGAGCTTCTAAGACCACACACTATGGATCCCTCAACTCTGAATGCAAGGCATGAAGAGGACAAAGTATTTGGGTTGCTCCTGACTCTAAATTCATCCTACAACAGCCTAATCAAGCACATCCTGAGGGATGATAAACTCCCCTCTCTTGATGATGTATGTGCGCAAATTCAAAAAGAAGATGGCTCAGTAGGTTTGTCTGGGAGCAAAGGAGAACCGGTCATGGTCAACCAAGCTGAAGCAGCAGTGGCAAACAAGAGTGTGTACAAGCAAGAGGATAAGAGGTCTTTGATTTGTGACCACTGCAAGAAGAAAGGCCATCTCAAGGACAAGTGCTGGATACTGAATCCTCACCTAAAGCCAAACAAATTCAAGGAGAACCGCATTCAGTACATGGATGCAAGGGCTAACTTCTCCACTGATGGTGCTGAACCAGCGACTCCAAACAATGGTGTAGGAAGTGCTATGGCCTCTACTTCAGTGTACTCAACTGCAAGAACCAACCAGGATGATACTATCAAGAGATCAGATCTAGATGCTCTCATCAAGGCCTTGAAAGAATCTGGTATCCCTAAAACTCTTGGCTTCTCTCTTAATGCATCTCACACTGATTATAGTACAATGAGTGATTTAAAACTTGCTAGACCATTGGTAATTGACTCTGGTGCCTCACATCATATGATTAGTGATCCCCACTTGATTAAAAATGTGAAACCAGCCTTAGGAAATGTGATGATAGCAAATGGTGATAAAATTCCAATAAGAGGAATAGGTGATTTGAATCTGTTTGACAAAGACTCTAAGGCTTTCTATATGCCAACATTTGCATCAAACTTGGTTTCTGTTAAAAAGGCCACAAATGATTTAAACTGCCATGTTACTTTCACTCCTAATGAAGTTTACTTTCAGGATATTGAGTCTAGTAAGTTGCTTGGCAAAGGTGTGACCAAGGGAGACTTGTACTTACTTGAGGACACAAGACCAGCTGTTGAACTATCTTCTGTTTTTAATGCTATTTCCGAGTTCCCTAAAGATGTATTGTGGCATGCTAGATTAGGACATCCTCATTCTAGAGCCTTAAACATCCTGTTGCCTACTATCTCTTTTAAAAGTGATTGTGAAGCTTGCATTCTAGGAAAACATTGTAGAAGTGTGTTTCCTAAATCAAAGACTATCTATGATCACTGTTTTGATTTAATACATTCTGATGTGTGGACTGCCCCTTGTGCATCTAGAGAACAACATAGGTACTTTGTGACATTTATAGATGAGAAATCTAAGTACACATGGATCACCTTGTTGCAATCAAAAGATAGGGTGCTAGAAGCATTTAAAAATTTTCACAACTATGTCACTAACCATTTGCAATGTTAAGATCAAGATTCTTAGATCAGATAATGGTGGTGAATACACTAGCACAGCCTTCAAACAACATCTAGCCACACATGGAATCATACACCAAACCAGCTGCCCTTACATACCTCAGCAAAATGGCGTGGCAGAAAGGAAGAATAGACACCTGATGGAAGTAGCCAGGAGCATAATGTTTCATACTAATGTACCTAAGAAGTTTTGGGGAGATGCAGTTGTTACAGCCACCTATCTGATCAACAGCACACCCACCAAAATACTTCTTGATGCTACTCCTTATGAGGTACTCAACCAAACTAAGCTATCTATAGACCATTTGCGTGTGTTTGGGTGTGTGTGTTTTGTCTTGATTCCAGGAGACCTACGCAACAAGCTAGAGGCTAGAAGCACAAAGGCAATGTTTATTGGATACTCCACGCATCAGAAAGGGTACAAGTGTTATGTTCCAGAAACAAGGAGAGTTCTGGTATCCAGAGATGTTAAGTTTATGGAATCAAGAGGTTATTATGATGAGAAGAGTTGGGAATAGCTCAAGGATGTATCTCAATCTGCCTCTGATAGAGCTAACAATCTGAGAGTTATTATGGAAAGGCTAGGCATCAGTCTACCAATAGCACCTGAACCAGCCAAGGAGGCTCCCACCATTACCGTTCCAGACATTGGAGTCACTCATCCTGATTATGAGGGGGGCAATGAAAGTGGTGATCAATCTGTAGCTCAAACACAGCCTGAGGAGAACTCAG
>CAJHQP010009548.1:0-22002 GCA_905132765.1 Moricandia arvensis
TAAAATTTCCCATTTTTTGCCACTAGGTCGCACCTAGACTTCCTTTTATAATCAGATCGGCACACCATTCAACTTGTTTAGTTTTTGTAAAGCCAGCCAAACGAAGGCTCTGAATCTCTCAATATTTTCCATCAGATTTCTTTACCTGTCACATTGTAGACCCACTAACACACGATGGCTATTTTTCCTGGAGGGAAAATTGACGATATCCTTGGTTTCTTATCTTCAAGAGTTAAATGCCTCAGACTTGTGTTTTCGAAACCTTTTCATTTAAAACTGCTTTTCTTAAACGATTTTTCGTGGAGAGTATCTTACCAAGTGGAGAACTGGTCCAAGCATTCTGTGATGTCATTGACTAGAAATCGTGCCATCAGGCAGATAACGTAATTCCAATATCAAGCTACTAGAGCCCAGGAAAATTAATCTAGTCACTGCTTAATAAACGAATTCATATTCCACCTATAACGCGCACACTCATGCATTAGTCGCTTGTTGTCATTTACCAATAATATTTCAAATTGTGTTTATTGATACTATTGGAATAAACAAGATCTTGTTTAATTATTGTAGTGCGGTAGGAACAGAACATCTTGCGATTTAGTCTCCTTCTCGTGGCCTATCTACACCAACTACTATTTAGATGGGTAATCTTCAATCAGCCACATCCAACACACTTACTCATCGCTGACAAGTGTCTTGTACGAATACAATACATACAAAACACCAATTGTTTGCTTTCAATCACACGACCTGTTCCCTTCCATTGCTCTCCAAACACAATATAGCTCGACATATTGTTCACTTTTGGAGGCTTCTTCTTAAAATTTGTTTTGGCAGGCCTCAAGTTCATCATACACGAACAATTGTAACCCTCTTCATGGGGTTTGAATCTGTATGAGCAACACTAAATGTATAGCGCAGACTGTTTCCATATTTATATCCGACATCATCTTAGCTTCCATACAAGAACTCTGAGATGCTACGTTTTTTTTGCCTCTCCATCATCTTCTCTCTTCTTCATCATATGTATGAATCTCTCCAAAGACCACATGTGTGCCTGTTGTTCCACATTTGTTATACTCAAAGATGGATATATATATAGCTCTTACCATGCATACCAGATGTGATTGAGCTTTCCACACAAAAGTTATGATTGGCAATTGGCTAGTCCTCATTTCTATCTCTTCGCCTAGAACAAGCTTCAAATTCAAGCTTATCTCATCTGCGATGTCGTCGCGCATTTTAGAAAATGCAAAGCATTTCGTTTCAGTATCGTCTTCCGCTAACAACACTCATGCGAGCAAGACATTTTCGTGATGACGCACTGTCATGCGAATTCTGCATCTAATTTGTTCATCTTCGTTTCATCGTTGATCCAAGACATAAGGAATTTTCGGATGCGTCGACCAATCCTTTTCAAATTGAAGAGACCCTCCTCTTTTGGTTGCTTGACTCAGATCACTCAAGGAGCCAACTTTTTGCGTGACCAAGTATAAGCGCATTGTCTTAGATCAATAACCCATTCATGCAGTAAGCTTCATTCCTACGCAACAGAGGATGCAATTTCATAGTTGCTTATTGATTGTCTCACGTAGGTCAAGTCGTATGGTGGGATCATTCTCCGATAGTACTCTACGTTCCAGTGTTTATCTCGTGATTCATGATACAGATGTCACGCTCAGTTGAGCCAAGTTCGTCTGTTACTAATGCACGTAGATAGTATAAATTTGTTTCATGTGGAAGAAATTTAAAAATTAGAAAAGGAAAACAGTTCTCAGGCTCTTTTGATATTATATATAAAGAGAGTGAAAGCTATTGATTAGACATAATTACTGTATAATTGATGTTCCATGAGAATGGAACCTTCATTTTATCACTGATAACAATCGACCATAGATATATATGTTTCATTTCAGTATTTTATTTAGACCATTTAGCAGACCGTATCTATCATCCTTCACAACGTAAACGCACAGTAGCTTATAATCCTCTCACGACTATACATCATAACATCTAACAGCACTTTATCTCTCTTAGCAGCATTTTCTTAGATTGAACTTCTGCTTGAACAATGAAAAGACTAAAAAATCTTCTTCAATTGAAAAAAAGGAACACATTTCTCTATCTCTAGATAGAAGATATATATAGATATATAGATATAGAGATAGATATATATAAGATAGATAACCATTTTGCATATATAAAGCTTCTCAAATAGTCTAGGGTGGATTCTAATTAATACAATTTAAGTGTATAGAACAAAACAAAGCAAAATCGGAAAAATAGTATTCTTAAAACGATTAAAAAGAGAGGAATAAGATTAGAATATGAAATAACGAAAGGAATAGGTTATTTTAGGTCTATATAACAAGGATACAGCTCAAGGATTCTTTGTGCCGTTTCTATGAAAATTCTAGTTATACAGAAAGAAAGTAAAGTTAAAAATGGTCATGAGTAACAGTAGATAGAGAGATATGCGGTTTAATTTTAGCTATAATTTAGCTCGCACCCACTTTGTTCTGCGCTCTTCTACAGAATAAAATATAATAGTGATGACAATTCAACGCAAAAAAAAAAAACCATTTGGAAATTGATATTTAAATAGTAGTTTATTTTTGTCAAAATGTTTTGTTTATAACCCACAACTGAACTGGCCTACATCCTGAAAAAAGTTCATTTACTGCCTTCCAAATGATAATTCGTTCTTCAATTTCTTTCAATAGCCCTCAACTTTCCTCAAACTCATGAGTCCATTTCTAATTCAATCTCTTCTCACAATATTCTTCATTTTTCCAGGAGTTTGGAATCAGGGACTCTGACTAGCAGATGAGCTTGATTCCTCTTGACGGCATAATACCGATCTGGCTCCAGGATGGCTTTAACAACACGCAGAAACTGGGTGCAGCACAAGATAAGGGAAAGTCCTAGCATTCCCAAAATTGGATCTTAAATGCATACCCTATTCCTAAGGACCGTGCGCATTCGCGCTAGTGATTATTGTTAATGTGATTCCTTTGACTCGAATAAAATATTTGAAACACCCACAAACGATAGCGTGGTATTCAAACATGCTCTGTTACTCTGCGCTATATGTCCATGTAACACCGCCCGAACAGCGTCCTAGGCTGGACTAATACCCAGAACGACCGCAAAAGCGTTACAGTTTGGTGGCGAGTAGCCAGCACGTCAGTCCAGCCAAACTTCAAACACAATTCAAGTCTCAACTAATCCGAGCCACAATACTGCCCGCTCTGCGGACCGTTGGCCTAAGGCTTTCCAACGCCCGTACCTTGTCGACCGGTGTGTTATAGTTGCGGAGCTAAAGGAACTAAATATTGAGCGTTCCTATGTGGAATTTTATTAAATCAAACATACTTTTATTCTTATTTTAGCAAAGTTGGGAACTCGACTTAATGTCTTCAAATTAAAAATCAAGAGAAAATATCAAGTGAAACTAGGTACGCTGCATGGAAAAACAAAAACGAGTGAAAAGCATTAAGCATCTTGCTGCCTTGGCTAAGCAATACCCAAAAAGCTGGAGACAAATAAAATGTGGCAATGCTTCTAGATCGCAATGCATATATACATAGACAATGAATGGCAATGGCAATAACTGCTACTTATCCCTAAGTTGTCACCGTACATCGCGAGACCTAAGAAAACACGGCAAATGGCAGTCTATGAGCTCAATCCTAAACCCAGACAAAATAAAGATACAAAACACTCAAGGACGCGAGCTTTTATGTTAAAGCATACTTCTGATAAAACATCCGGCGGATACCTTCGCACCACGTAGCCTACGCCTCCACCCCTGACTTCCGACAAACATACAAGCCAAGTTCACATGGGCCGGAAAACATCACCACTACGAGAAATGGGGCTTCTCGCTAAATCTAACCGCGTTCATTTGCGGTGCCGCGCTCCGGCGCATTGTCATGGCACGAATCATGCCATGTGGGCGTGAGCGCCACTCACATGACTGAGCCGTGGGAGTTAGGTTCACTCAGCCACTAGAGAATTTGGGCCTTCTCCGGCAATCTAACGCCTAGGATCCAGGCAGCATCATCAGGCCGGAGAATTGGGGCTTCTCCGCAAGTCTAACGGCCCGAGAGTGGCGCACACACTTCTGTCTGGTGGGCACAGCAACTCAAACCGAGCAGGTGAGGCAGCTCCACCTGCTAGACCGCCATGAGAAACACGCACCTAGAGCTGAACATGGAACAACACACACCATCTCGCGCTATTATATCGTGCCGGGAAATCAGGGCAGAAACACAACCACCAGAGCGAGAAGTGTGCCATCATGAGGGGGCATCCCAGCCGCTCTAACCTCCATGCAGCACTACACGCTAGACAACATCAAAGGGCTTTACAATGCAGAACAGCTATCGCAAGACTCTATGAGTACCAGCCAATATTGTATTTTGACGCGAGATCGACAGAAAATTCAGCGGAACGCATCTTTGGAGAGCTTTTACAAGGAGCCTTCGCGGGAGCGGAAGATACACATTCAGCAGCTATAATTGGGCCTTTCATCGCGGTAAGACGGACAGCAAAGCGAGTAAAAGCCGATCGCCCGAACATTGGAAGAAATGGCTAGCGTATGGCTTATAGCACTACGCTGGTAAATCCTGGCAGGGCTGCGGAACGTGGGAGGGCTACCTTAGCCATTGTAGAGTTTTCTTTTAATAATAACACAACTAGGCCGATGCCAGTATTGATATTAACGCCTAGCACACTCAGTTCGTTTGGCGTTGTATTGTGGTAGACCATGGCTGAATTGCAGAGTCCGGCATCTGTGTGGGATCGGGAACAGTTGGTGGATATAGCGGAGCTAGAGTGCGCGGAGAGGTCTTGGACGATAAGCGCGATAGAGCGTTTTTCCTTTCCGTAAGATTGTTTTGGACAATGGAATTTGCATTAAGGAACAATGATAATAGCTACAGATTTTTGGGCTATGACGTTAGGGTGGAGTTATTCTGGCTATTGGGGCAATATCTTCAAATCTTTTTATTGGCAATACGAATGTGAGCACTACGTTATCTCGCGACGCAAATATGATTGAAACCGAATTAATCTATCGTTCTACGAGGCACGTCAACTGGGTTTCTGGATGGCACAGCCACATTGAGTAGTTTCATGAGTTCGCTATACAGTTTCATACCTCTTCTTTCCATGTGTTTTACATCCGTATTTTAATATATCTTGGAATTTTTGTATTTTATTTATAACTGTTAATACTGGTTAAATACTTTTGTTAACATTATGATGAACGTATAAATTTCAAAATAAATTTCAGTCAATTACTCTCAACAAAAATATTTGATTAGTATTATTTTAGCTTTTATTTGTAAGGCACACTTACAAATCATTTTGATAAACTATATATATTTATACTAAATTCTGGAAATAAAAATTTAGTCTTTCCTATATTTCAAAAACTTGACAAAAATAAATTTTTGTAAAGAAAATTTTCTTTCATGATTGATGTACGAGTTATTTGTTATTGATATATTTAGATTTTTTTGTCAAAAATATAAATAATTTTAAAAGAAAATATACATGTCATAAATTAATGATGCTATATCACAATTTTCAAACCATGTTATTTTTTAGTGAAAATGAATATGGTGGTGACACTTAACAAGTCGTTTTTCAATGTCTAGTAAATTAAGGGAGTTGTTTTTTCTTTAAAGCGTTTTCATGTACAAAAATAGGCTGAAAAAGAGAAGAAGAGCATTAAAAAGAAATAAAAACAAAAGCCAAACCAAACCACGCTTAAAAACCAGTTACCCAAAACTGAAGACTGGAATAAACCTCTAATCTTGAAACCATAATAGAGACAAAGCGATGACGACGGCCGCCGAACAGGATTCATCGAAACTTTCATCCCAAGAGACGCCATATTGATTGCAGTCATCGCCTAACTCGGAGCACCAAAAGAAACATGAACCCGAAAAGTAAAGCAACTTCCACCGAAAGAGAACTAGAAAAAACACAGTGAAAAAGAATCACCACCAGACGGAACATAGAGGTTCGCAAGGATCATTTTTTAAAAAAAAATAAAGCGCAAACCTGTGTGATATGCTATGGTTTTTACATGTTTTCAAATACGATATAAGTGAGTCTTTAATAAGCATTTGAAATTGATTTAGAGTCTTTTCAGGTCTAGATACATATTGAACGGGATAATGTTTTTGGATCATTTTGGACATTTTAGGAAAGCTGTCCTGAAAACTTGAGGTCGACGAGAAGTGTCGATCGATGCCATTCATATGTGTCGATCGTCACAACATCCATCTGAGATTTTAATGATGATTTGAGGAAATTATAAGTTTTTTCCGAAAATTCTAGGAATTTCACAACAAGTCTCGAGCCGAATATTAGACTATTAAGTAGGGTTTTCACCATTTTTTAACCTACGCTTCATATTATTCTAGAGGAGAGAGCTTAGGATTGGAGAGAGAGAGATCTGAACACCTTCATAGAGAAGGACTTGAACTCCCTTTGTTTCTCTACTTTATTTCTTACTCATTTATGCAATTTATTCATATTATCATTATGTTCTTTATGATTATGTCTGAGTAGTATTAGATTTGGGTTCTTCAAAGATTTCTTAATGGGTTGCTAAATCTATATTGTTGTTAGGAAAGTCAATTAATTCTTCATCTAGTTGTTCTTATTGCTAAGCTTATGATTGATCACTTCAAACTTAGATCTTATGATTAATTGGCCCAAACGAGAGCTTGGTCTATTGCCTGAATTGAAACTTAGATGATCTAATCAACTAGGCGCATATGAGAGTTGGTCTAGGTGGTTAGAGAACATATCAAACATGTTTGCTAAAGCTACAAGTAGTATTGATCAACACTAACACTCCTTGAGGATTTACTTACTAGAGTTGGAGTCTCAGGTTTAGACATTAGATAATCTTTGCATACGAGAGTTGATTGATTATAACTTGAGCTTGAGTTTGAGAATTGTCCTCTAATACATCCCTGATAAAATATTTAGTTAGCATACCTATTGTACGTGAGAGTTCACCTAAGTCTAGCTTTGAAAAATTACAAACACTATTTCTTAATTCTCTATTGATGGCTTTCTATTATTACTTTTAGCTTTACTTCGAAAACAATAAATCTATTGAGTAATTTCAGAGTTTATGTGGATTCGATCCTTAATATCACAACTAAACCTCTTATTTGAGAGAATAACCTAAAGTTAATTTGAGCATATTACCACGAAAAACCATAGATTTGGACGGCTTCGACAGTATGGAGAAGTTGCGTGGATTGTTAAAAACCACACCATGCCACCCACTTGCCTCCACGTCCTCAAGCAAACCCCATCTCAAGTTTAGACCGTCATCTTCAAAGTAGACCTTGAAGCCAATAAGAGAGTCATCGGAAGACCAAATCTGAAGAACTAAACATCTCTATGTCAAGCCTCCGCCCCAAAGAAATCTGAACCATAATGCCGCTTCACCATAACACACTTAGTCGCATCTAAAAGAGAGAATTGATGAGAGCTTGGAGTACACGCTCCAGATCTGACCCCACAGATCCGGTTTGTGAAGCAAGAGCCTCAACTAAACCACCAAATCGGCGCACAAACCTACCTCCGCGTGAGATTTTAGCTCTTAATTTTTTTTTGCCGAGGAGACCACCCACTTGAAAAGCATGACAAAAGATTAAAAAAACGCAAAAAAAGAGAATCCTCTCACGATGGAAACTGTCGGAACCTACCACCAAAGAAACAAAAGTAAAAGTATTGGGATTTGTCTACCAAAAAAAAAAGTTTGATCAATTTGTTGTTTTATTATTCGTTAAACTAACTTTTTGGCTAGTATCTAGAAGAGTTTCCGTAGATTCAAGTTGAGTTATTTGGGCCCTGGCAGATTAACAGGGCGAACGTCCATGCACAAGTCCTTATTACTTCTTGCGATTGGTACCACCCAAGCGAATATGGAATTCAAATTTTACAGAGACTCTTTTTTTCTATATTTTCAAAGAACGAGAATTTGTATATGATCCTCCAACCAAGTTCCATAGCTTTGAGTTTGTTATCCCGAACATGATTTTCCTACCGTCAAATCCCAGGGCTCAACCCTGGACAGGCGGTGGAAACTATCTCTATTTTTCCCCGGAGGAATTTTTAGTTGGTGGATCATCTGATCTTGAAATAGGTCATCCCAGCTATCCCGCCAAAAGTATAAAAAATACAAATAGGAAAAGTCAGGTGACAAATGATATCTCTGAACCGAACCTCTTCTCCAGTTCTTAAAAACTCTTCCGACAAATGTTTGATTGCTAGTTGTCTTGTTTATTAAAAATAAATAAAAAAGTTGTATGATTATAATATTATTATTTTTTAAAAGAAACAAGAAAAAGTTTTAGATGATATGAATGTCTCTAGAGCACCATCGACGGTTTGAACCCATAATAATTTCTAAAAGAAAAAACATATTACTATTATAATTATTCATTTATGTTTAGATTTTGTTAAACCAATCGAAACATTACTAGAGTGACATTTGTTCTCGAGAGGTTCTTAAAAGCTCTTTAATAAAAACTTATGTTTGTTTTCTCATGTTTTAATTATTTTCCTTTATTGTAAATGGTGAGAACTCCTTCTAAAACTTGCCGTTGGAAGTAGTCTTAGAACTGAGATACTTAGCCGAGTATCTGAGATGCTTTATAAATTTTTAACAACTATAAATCAAAATTCAACCCAAAAAATTACAGCCTCCTATACAAACTATTTTTTTTATAAATTTGTATATTTCATTAGGTGAAGACAAATTCGTGAAATCATAATGTACAAGAACTGATATCGTTCCATCCCACCAGTACTTTCAAATAGGCCTGGGACGTATTATCCGGGATCCGGATTCGATCCGAGATCCGTCCCGGATCCGCTCCGAAAATAGGATATCCGGAGTGCCCGGATCCGAATCCGGATAGTAAAATTTCGGATCCGTCCAAACCGGATCCAAATCCGGATATCTTAATTTTTAGGTCCGGATATCCGGATCCGGATCCGTGTTTTTAAAATATATTAAATTTTTAATTTTATTAATAATTATATTTGATATATTAGTATTTATACATAAAATATTTTTTTAATATTATATTTAAATTTTACTAATATTATATGTCATATATATAGTAGTAAATTTTGTATAAATATTTAATTTATGTTTTATTTTTAGATTTTTTATATTTTTAAAATATTTTTTATTTTTTTAATTATTTTTACGGATCCGGATCCGAATCCGGGTATCCGCGGGTATCACAATATCTGGGCGGATATCCGAAGTCCGGATACCCGGAAGACGCGGATCCGGATCCGGATATTAAAGTCACGGATCCGGCGAATCCGGATCCGGATCCGGATATCCTAAAACAGCCCGGATATCCGGTCCGTCCCACCGGATAACTGAAATCATCACATCACTGTCAGTCCCAAGGCTGGTCGCTACGCCTGGTCGCTATGGCATCCGCAACTCCCTGTGGGTCTGTAGCGACCAGGACTAGTCGCTACGCCTGGTCGCTATGGTTCCCGGATTCATCCTGTGGGACTGTAGCGACCAAGGCTGGTCGCTATGCCTGGTCGCTACAACCCCTTTTTGCCTCCAAACTCCACTTCTTTGGCCTCCATTGCCTCCAATCTCATCAATGAACATTTCCCATACCTGACATAGACAAATGCAATGGAATGCAACCTAAATATGCCTATATGACATCCTATATGCTTGGAATGCACTTAAAAAGATGACCGAAACTATGCAAATATGACCGATATCACTTAGCCATTTAAGAAACCATAAAAGTTAACTGTTAACTCCAATAACAACCGTTATACCGGTGTTTTAAAAATCATTTTGTTTAAGGAAATCTCAAATCCATATCATCTCCTTACTCGATAAACTAATTCCCAGTTTGATTTCATCTTTCCCAAATCGATTTAGAGGTAATCTCCTATAAATATAATCTTTGACGAAATCAATTTGGGGAATATGATATCGAATTCAGAATTAGCTTTCGAGTGAGGAAGATGAAATCAATTTTGGATTCCTCAAATAAAATAATTTTTAAAACGGCGTTGTATTTTGTATAATGATTGTTACTCATATTTAACAGTTGACTTTTTTGTTTTTTAAATGGTCAAATAAACAAAATATGAAAGTTAAAACGACCAATATTTAAAAGATGATAAATTATTTGGCTCAAACATGAGTTTGAAAGTTTTTTTGGGTTTAATTTGAAAGCTAGGGATTTAAAAAGTTGTTTTCTCATTTATCATGTATTTTAAGTTACAGAATATTTATAAAGTTTATGTTGTACATGTTTGAACTTTTGGCTTGACTCAAGAGACGTAAATCACCTCATAACTGTGTAATCATATTCGATGTAGTGGCACTGATGTAACAACATAATGTCAAAAAGACGATTCAAGAGTACTATTTTGTTTGGTTGAACTACTCGAGAGTGATTAGATAACTGATATAAAATAAAGTACTACTTACTGAAACAAACAAATTATGTCTTAATATGGTTATGACGATATCGTATTCTCATGGTCATATAAAATGTCATAGAAGTTAATTATATGTTTAGCTAATGATGTTAACATTAAGCCCTTTGTCAAAAATGGCAACTAGTTAGAGGAGTTATTAATACTTTTGTAAAAAAAACGAGTTTGAGGAGTTCGCACACTTATGAAGATTAGAATATAATTTCATAATTCTATGGTCTTGTTCGAAAATAAAAATTCGAATGAAACAGAAGGAAATAATTTACGTACCGGCGTTTGCAATTGCGCCCAGTTAATCACAAAAAAGGAATGTGTAAAAGGGTAACTTCTTAATAATTTAGGCTTCATAATAAGATGATTATCCGCGCGCATGCGCGAAGTGAAATTAATATACTAATTATCGTTGAATATTGATTTTGATTGTTTCAACCATGATGTCATAAGTTTCCAAATGTATAGTTATTGATCGTCAATATAATGTTGATGAGTAAGGTGATGTTTGTTGATATTTTTTTAAAAATTTATTTAATTTACATTGGACTTCAATGATATCATACGAATGTTATAATTCACCATCTCACTTCGATATGAAGAATCATATTTTTGAAATGATATGATCAAGTAACATTTGAGATTCATGCTTGCACAGAATGAAGATTAATTATGCATACAAATTATTTGTAGATAATATCATTTATTTTGTATTAATTTACATATTATGCAATAATAAATATATTTAATAATTGAGGAGCGAATAGCTATTACGTATACAATTAAATTCGAGTAAGAACATAAATAAAAACAATCTTTCTTTTATTTACAAAACTTTTTGTTGATAAAAAACAAAATAAAACATTTATTTATTTTATATAGTATATATTTAAAATCATATGATATTGATATATAATATATTTAATATAAATATTTTTTTGTTGAGGCTTGATACTCATATGATTTTATTAACATTTTTATATTTGTTGTGACAAAATATTATTTTTATTAACATGTTTATGTATTTTATATATGATATATATATATATATATATATATATATATATGATATATATATATATATATATATATATATATATATATATATATATATATATATATATATATATATATATATATTAATTTAAACGATATTGAAATAAATGTAGATATATTAATGAGACTTCATATTTACATGATTTTATGATCATTTATATCTTGTTATAATAAAAAAATTAAACAATTGATAAAAACAATTTCATCGTAGATTTTTAACACTTTTAGTAATTTATATTAAAAATTCAATATATAACAAATTAGAAAAAATCTATTTTTTATTATATACTTATGTGATTTTTAAATGTCTTTCAAAATATAAAATTGAACAAAAATGATGGAAGATACATATATTGTTATCAAATAGTTATTATTCAAAATCATTAATTGTCACATATTTGTTAATCATATTAGGTAATTTCGTAACTTTTATTTAAGGAAAGAATATAAATTATTATTTTATACATGAATAAATAATCTGATAATTAGTTTAATAAAAATTATAATATATATTTAGATGAATTAACTTATTTTTTTAAAGATTTTAAAATCATTGTAGTGTTGACATGTGACTACCAAAAAAGCTCGTATATATAGCTTCATGATTAATATATATAGCTCGTACATATTATAAAATAACTCGTACATATTATAAATAATAAAATAATATATATATATATATATATATATAATATATATATATATATATATATATATATATATATATAAAATAATTGAGAAACCAATAACTTACCTAGAATTGATAACTTATTTTTTAAAGATTTTAATATTCCAAGATTACTATATATAGCTCGTATATTAATATGTTATAATGACATGTGTGTACCAAAATATATTGTAATGATCCATCTAAGTATATAATTAACATATATGTATTTTATATGATATATAGTTTAACTTAAACAATATTAAAGTATATATATATATATATATATAATGATACTTAATATTCATATGATGTTATGATCATTTGTATCTTTTTATAACAAAAAAATAAAAACATTGTTCACAAAATTTTGATTGTAATGCTTTTACTGTTTTAGTAATTTATTGTTGTTTTTAAAAATTCATAATATAACATGTAAGAATTTTTTTTAGATTTTTATTATATGGTTAATGTGATTGTTTATTTTTTAATAATATAAATTAAAAAAATGATGAAGAATACAAAATATATTATCAAATCTTTATTATTCAAAACATTAATTGTCACATATATGTTAATCATATTAGGTAATTCTGTAGCTTTTATTTAAGGAAATAATGTAAAATATCATTTTATGCACTATTAATCAATATGAATGTTAATTTAATAAAGATATAATCTATAATTAGATGAACCAACTTTTTTCTAAGGATTCTGAGAATCATCATGTTGATAACACGTGACTACACTTAAAAGTTCTAATGCTTCAAGATTAATATATAGGGATGTGATTAGATACTGTAACCAGTCGATATATCTGTAAAATAAGTACTTCCTCCGTTTGAGCTTACTTGTCCTTATGGAGTTTAAAATTTCTTTCATTTCAAGTGTGGTTTTATGTTTTCAATGCATTAATTTATTAGTTTATCTAATTTTATTTATATTTTTTCAACTCATCAATTAACATAATAAAATAAAGCAATGTATTAATTAGGAATAAAACATGATATTTAATGTTTTTTAATTTGTGTGAAAAAATCTACTACGACATCTCTCTGTTTTTTTTGTATATTTGATGTTTTAGGATTATACACATAGATTAAGAAACATTTAATTTTTATTTTTATTTTCTAAACAAAACCATCATTAATTGTTTATTTAACCATAATTCAACTAATAATAAAATAAAAACTATATTATCATTGGTCATATAACATTAATTACTAATAAAATTTAAATAAAAAATTGAAAACTTCAAATAATTTAAAACAAAAACTTGTCATTATGTTTTTAGTTCATTGGCCTCATTGTAAGTTATTGTCAGTTGTGTCACCATCAGTATTGGTGACTCCTAAAACTCACATGGCAAGTCAAATCAGTGCATGTTCACATCTTTGGTTACATCCTCAACTTAAAATTTAAAGGAGATTAAGATTGATGTTATGTAACTAAAGAGAGAGAGTTCTAACATTGGTTTATAATCTGATGCTGAAATTGATAATTGAGGATTAGACTCATTCGGTGGATACCCCGTTTGTCTCTTTCAAATAACTGATTAATGTCGATAAAAGCATATATAGCCAATTATGTTTCCATCCATTATATTCATGCTTACACTAAAATGATCTGAAATGTCCCCTCTCCCATTTGAACCACTGGAAAAAGTTCTATCACCTTAACCGAAGACTGAACCAAATCAAAACTAAATTCAACATTAATCGAACCGAATACAAACCAAATTGAACTAACTTCACCTAAGTTTTGTTAGAATATTAACTAAGCCTAATATTAAACTAAACCAAAACCAAACTCAAAATTTAAATAGAATACATTTGTGCGTTCACAACACAGTTTTGCGAATAATGGTAAAACAGATGTGGCTGTTACTGTCGTACCGCTTCAACCTTACCACCATCATAGCCTAAAACCTTGCAGAAAATTGGACACATGTCAACACTGAGAGGAAAGCATCTTTTGCTTTCAAAGTGAATGCGTTTTACGCAAATGAAGGACGTTGGTATTGCATTTACGCAAGTAGATTGATGGGTTTCATTATTCCCTATGTGAAGTTGAAGAAAGAAGGTTGTAGAGGAACGACAACAAACAATGTGGACCACATTCCAAATCAAACCGGGGCTGGACCACAAACGTTTCACGTGGTCCCGGTTCATCTTTTTACCGAAAACGGCAGCTTCATGACGTATACAAGAAGCCCCATGTGTGATGTGTCACACCACACCGTCACGTGACAAAGAAGAACTAGAGAGGACGTAATCGAACAGAGAAAGTACAACGATGCCAAGTTTTGTCCGGTTTAAGAGCTGACTCATAATTTGAAGCAAACCGGATATTAACAATGGTTCAATCAACAAAACCAAACCATAGAGCTTAGGCGAATAACCGAACAGGTATGCCTGGTTCAAGTAGACAAAACAAAAGCAGTTTAAAGGAACAAGATTTTTTTAAAAGATGCAACGAAAAACAAGCTGGTGAAGAAGCAAAACTGCCTTTATGTTCACAGAGAGACCAGACAAGACAACGCGAGGATCAGTTTATCTTTGCGTTTGTGAAGTCCATCTCTGGATGCTGTGTGTAAAAAATTGAATAGAAGAAAAGGTTTAAGTATTAAAGAAAAGACAATGTGATAGGAAACGAAGATACAGATGTTTTGTTTACCTGAGACATGAATTTCTTGAGAATGTCTTGCTTCTGTAGCTCGTCGCTTGTTGGAAGACCCATCTGTTTTTGCCTTTGATCAAACTAGAGATAACGAAGAACAAAAGTAAAAACACTTTAGCGTCTTCACAGAAGAGAAACTTGAAGGGATTCTAGAAAGACAAAGTACCATCATTTTCTCAACAGTGGAGCGAGTTTCAGGATCAAGGTCAGCTAATTTACTGTTCTCTGGTTCAACTTTCTGGGTATCGATCTCAGGTTCACCTTTCACACAGCATTTCCACCACTCCATCTGATCTTGCTTAGTCAACAGAATTGATATCATCTTCTGATCCTCTGCAAAGTACCACAGAGAGAGTGTTATTTATAGCAAAAGTATCTGCAATCTTGTTGACTAACAACGATGAAATTCAAATCACTTGTCAGGGATCAGGCATATACCGATATTCCAGTAGCAGTCATCAGGCTTCACAGGTCGGTAGAGCTCTCCCTACAATTATTTGAAAGTTTGCTAATTTTAGTAAAAGAGATGGCATTTGAATAATTCATATGATAAACCATAGCAGATGAACTAACATCGATGATTGGATCCTCCCCTTTGAGACCAAGCTTAAGACGATTCTTCTTAATCTCACACACAACAGAGCGTGCTTTAGTGCCACTAGGCACCGGAATATTAACTGTGACCTCCTGGAGAGTCTGGACCCATGAGTAGTTCTCAAGATCAGTTCCATTACCTTTGTTAGGAACTGCAGAGAAACAGAACACAAAATTAACTCAAAAGAAGAAGAGAAAAGCGATGTTGTGCGGCCAAAAACATTTAGTAGAAAGCAGAAGACAAAGGTCTATAAGGTTTTGCTTGAGACATCAAGTTCCAGAACTCAAGATCTTCCTTCTAAAGTGGTTACTGGAGCTAAGTGAACACTGATGATGCTTGATAAACAGTTCACTGATTCAAACGCTACAAAAACATCTCCAAGAATGATATAACACATGATCAAGACCAAGAAAACACAAATGTGGAAAGAACTCTCCTTTACTATTCGCTAAACCATCCTATTCGAGTTCTAAACCATCAAAGTCCCAATCCCTAAGAGCCCTTGCTAGTTTCAAGATTGACTTCAATCAAAAGATAAAGATTTGATATTTTACCAATGGGACCAGCTTCTTTATCTTCCTTAGGCTTTGAGCTTGACGCAGCCATGGTCGGCTTCACACTCTCCTTCTCCACAGGCTTCTTCTCAACAGGTTTAACACTTTCTTTCTCAGCTTTCCTCAGCTTCTCCTTGGCCGCCCTAACCGCGGCGGCGATCTCCTCCTCGGCGGAGGGTTTCTTCAGGTAATCGCTCTGTTCGCCGAGAAAGGTCGAACACTTTCTTCCAAAAACCTAAAGGGTTTGAAAGAATCGAAAGGTCGCCCTAAACGGAAACATGGAGGGTCGGCTGGTGCTTTCCTCTTCAACCTCGGAGATGATCACCATGCTTGTCGTAGAATATACCCAAAATTCGAGTTTTTTAGAGAATCAGTTTCTTCACTATTAATCAAGAGGGTTCGAGAATTATTGTGGAGCTTTTTACTTGACACTGCTAATTGCTAATGCAAAAGGGAGAAAATGAGAAAAACTAATTAAAATGATTTTTTAGCTAAACAATTTTAAAGGTGTTACGAAAAAGCTAAACAATTTAAAAATGATAAAGAGTTTTTAGACGTTTGTTCACTGATTTAAATGAGTATGTTCACTTAAGAGTTTGAATTGATTGGTTTTAACATGACAAATTAAGATTGTTCAAAAATGAAATTTCACTAGAAAAATTACTATTATACTTGATAAATTATTTTAAATTTTAAAATTGTAATTTTTATGAAATTTCTAGTATTTTGTTGGAGTTTTTAAACTAATTCAACTAAAAGTTTTAAATTCACTTAAAATCATCTAAGAAATTACAATAAATGAAATTACTTCAAGTTCAGTATCGAATACATCCATAAAAATATGGATTTTTAATGTAAATACCCCTCTGGTAACAATTTCGTCTATTAAACGTTGCGTTTTTAACTAGTTCCTAAAACAACATGATTTGTTAATAAACCCGTTGTTTCTTAAAACGTTATGGAGTTAATCCTTCTTATATTTAAAAAAAATCTATATATTCAAAAATCTTTAAATTGTCGACACGTTGTAAGCTATGAACCTTAATTTGAGTGAGGTTTAGTTCGAGAGAGGATAAGAGAGTCGGGGTGAAAACTCAGTTCTAGAGAGGGTGGGAAAGTCATGAGAGAGAAGCTAAGTTTTTGTTTTTCAAAATCAAAAGACAAAAGTAAAGTTGGGTTAACTCCCTTGAGGGATACGTTCTATTCACAAGGTCTTAAATAGCCAATGTTGTTACACAATATCAAGATTTACAAAAATATACAAAGATCAATATCTCAACAAATTGCGTTTGTTGCGAGGAATATTCCATATTTTATTACCCTCCCGCAGTTGAATCGTGGAGTTGACGCATGGTTAGGCTGGATCTAAAATCAGTGACAAGCTTTTAGGAAGACACTTGGTGAAGACATCCGCGAACTGCAGTGAGGGATGGTACAAACAGACTTTATCTCACCAAGAGCAACTTTTTCTCTGACAAAATGTATATCAATTTCGATGTGTTTCGTTCGTTAATGGCATATAGGATTGTGCGCAAGGTAGACATAGCTGATGTTTGTCACAATATACAATGGAAGCCTTGGAGATTTGATTGTCCCAATTCGAAGAAAATGTTGGGAATCCAGGTCAGTTTAGCTACAGCATTTGCCACACCTTTATATTCTGCTTCCGCACTCGATCTGGAGAATGTTGGTTGCCTTTGAAAGACCAGGATACCAAGTTCGAGCCGATATAAACACAATAACCTGATGTGGAACGCCTTGTATCTGGACAGTCGGCCTAATCAACATCTGAATAAGCAACAAGATCGGTGATTGGTACTCTTTGTCAGCTGTTGTCCAAGACTCTTTGTGCCTTGAAGCATACCAGGTTATTCTCTTAAGAGCTTGGAGTCGAAGTAATCCTTGGATCATGCATATATAAGCACACTTGATGTACAGCGGTATGCAATATCAGGATCCGTGAACGTCAAATATTGCAAGGCACCTTCAAGACGTCGATACTGCGTACGATCTTGTATTGGATCTCCATCGTCAGCTGATAGCTTGGATTGAAGGTCTACTGGAGTTGCTAGCGGCTTATAATCGCCATGCCTGCGTGCTGGATAACGTCAGTAGCATAAGCTTGTTAACTGAGAAATATACCTCCATCGATGAACTCAACTTTCACACCAAGGAAGTAGTGTAGTTTTCCAGATCTGATATAGGGAATTTTGTTTGCCGCTTAGTTACGAACTTTTGTAGGAAGCAGTTGGTAGAGGTAATGAGGATTATATCGTCCATATAGAGTAAAAGGTAAGCTTTACATCCATCTCTATTTGTACACGAACATGGAAGCATCACTTTTATTGCACTTAAAACCAAGGTCAGTAACAAACTTAGCAATAGAGATTCCACTGCCCAGAAGCCTGTTTAAGCGCCATATATCGCCTTTATTGAGCTTACAAAAATGATTAGGAAAACTCTTTGTTGACATATCCAGGCGGTTTATGCATGTATATGGTCGTCGAAGAGGCCGTGGAGGAAAGCATTCTTCACGTCAGCTGATGAATTGGCCAGTCTTTGGCAAGCTTATATCAGGACAACTCGTATGTTGTAGGTTGACAACTGGACTAACGTTTCGTTGTAGTCTATACCCTCCTCTTGTGACTTCACATTTGCAACGAGTTGAGTTTTGTGTCGTCCCGATTTACCATATGAATTCAATTTATTCTACACAGCCACATACAACGCACAATTTTAGTGTTGCTGGTCTTGGTA
Source organism: Moricandia arvensis (assembly GCA_905132765.1). Lineage (NCBI taxonomy): Eukaryota > Viridiplantae > Streptophyta > Magnoliopsida > Brassicales > Brassicaceae > Moricandia > Moricandia arvensis. Next base: position 18,836 of record CAJHQP010009548.1, read on the forward strand.
CAAGATCCCAAGTCTTAGTTTCATTAAAGCGTCATATTCGTCATCCATAGCCAGCATCCAATTTGGATCCAGGAGGGGTTGTTTATGACTAGTGGGAATTGGCGAAACTGTTGGAAGTAGAGTGAACTGTTTCTTTGGCTTTTGATTCCAGCCTTGACTCTTGTTTGCGTTGAATGACATGTTGTTGTATCTGTAACAGGAGAACGAGACCGATACGATGAAGAAGTAGAAGGAAGATTTTGATTTATGGTCTGAAAAATTGGAGGAGGAACCATAGGGAGTGGAGCTCTTTGAAGAATAAATTTAAAGATTGATGAAGGTTCATCTGCAGTTTCAAGAAAGCTGGAGAATAATCCGTGATCGCTGCAGGAAAAAATGATTCGTCAAAGTAAACATGACGAAAAATAATAATCTTCTTAGTTTTTGAGATCTAGACATCGAAATACCTTATGGTTTGATAGATATCCTAGAAAAAGGCATGGTGTGGATCTCGGTTCAAGCTTGTAAAGATTAGAATGATTGAGATTTGGGAAAAATAAGACACCCAAATATTTTTAAATGATCATATCGACGTGTTTTGCCAAAGGGAAGAGTGAATGGTGTCTGTTTTTGAATTGATTACCGAAGGGACAATGTTTCGATATGGACTGCAACATTCATGGCTTTGACCCAATATCCAGGAGATAAATGAGCTTGAAAAAGAAGGGATCGAATAGCATTATTGATAGTCGTTATCCTTCGTTCGGACTTACCATTTTGTTGTGATGTATGAGGACAAGAATATCGAATTTGAATCCTATTAGAGGCGAAGAACTTTTGAAAATCGAAATTTGTATATTCGCCTCCATTGTCGGCACTGCATAGCCTGTATTTTTGTTTGAACTGTGTTTCAACATAAGATGAAAAGATTAGAAATTTTGAAAACACATCAGACTTGCGACGAAGTGGGAAAACCCATCGAAAATGAGTGTAATCATCGATGAACATAACATAATATTTAATCCTACTAATGCTCGAAACTAGGGAAGTCCAAACGTCTGAACGAATTAACTCAAATGGTTTTGAAGTAAAAGAGACAGAATTTTGAACGGATGTTTATGTGTTTGCCTAGTTGACAAGCCTCACAAGAAGTAGCAAGGCAGTCTTTATTACATGAAATAAGATTTGATAAACGTAGTGACAGAAGAGTTCTTATTGAGATGAGCTAATATTTGTGCCATATGTCTGGCGAAAGTGAAACCAAAGCATTAGAAGTGGAGTGCGTAAGACTGAATGGAAAGGAGTAGAGATTTCCAATACTATTATTGCTCTTAAAAACCCTCCAAAATTGAAGATCCTTCACAGAAAACTCAAACAGATTAAATTCCACAGAGAAAAAATTATATTTGGTGAATTTTCTGACAGAAGTCAAGTTCTTGACAATTTGAGGTGTTCTAAGAACATTATTAAGAAGAAGAGGACGAGATAAAGTGTTTACGAAGGTATTACCAGAAGAAGTGACCTGAATCCTGGACACATTGCCAACAATAATAAAATTATTGACATTTTTAATGAGACCAGATTGGAGGATACCTTGATTAGCCGCCATATGAGAGGTTTCTCCTGAGTCCATTTACAATTCGGCACCAGACATATCAGCAAGCTGCATCGCGTTAAAGGCTTGAGTGAAGTCAGTTGTGAGCTGTGGTTCATTGAGTGTGACATTGGCCTGGTGATTCACGGATGGTCTTGGTCCGAGCACTCCTCGATTGTATTGATTTTGAAGGCATGAAAGGTGTCCACTACAGAAACTGTTGCTACCATTGTTGAAACGAAGGAGTCCAGTAGGTGTTGGGGTTCTAGTTAGTTTGTTTAGGACAGTTGTTGGTGTTGTGGCGACCCATGAATCTGTTTTTGTTGCGACGATTGCCACGGTTATTGTTGAAGTTGTTACCTTGGCGAATCTGAGTTGGTCTAGGCGAGGTTGAGCGATTGTCAGTGATTGTTAGGATTGTCGAAGATGAGGAGTGATTGTTGTTAACAGTCGGTTTGACATTCTTGTTTACTCTCTTTCTTCCATCTCAAGCATGAACTGGGCATACTCAAAGGATTAGAAGTACTCGCGATGCTTTATGACGTTGATTATATTGTCAAAGCGCTCATTGAGCCCATTGAGCATGTACATCATGAGAGTATAAGCGGAAACAAGAGCATCAACCTTAGTAAACAAATCAGATAGGTATTTTATTTTCTGACAATAAACCTGAATAGTCATGTTGTCAATCTCAGTTGTCCGAAGCTCGTTATCTAGCTAAATTGCTCAAGCCTCCTTATTGTTTCGAAATTGGTTCTCCATACAAATCCAAATGTCCCTTGATGTACCACCAGTCTTAAAGGAGTTGCGAAACATTTTTGGCGCAAGCGTTCCGTAAATCCTAAGTTTAATCAACCCATCACGTTTGTTCCAAGCCGCATCGTTTTCATCGGTTGGAGGTGAGGTGCCATCAATATGACCGGATACGTCAAAGGTGAGGCAATGCATGTGAACTATTTCTCACCACACATTGTAGTTGTTGTAAGCTCAATAATTTGGAGCTTGATAGTTTTATGGCAATGGTGGAGCTTTGGTTCGTGTACGTGTGTTACACATGGGGAATAATGTGTGACACACACTTTCGAGAATAAAAAGGAAACGTCAAGATGTGATGATGTGAAATACTTTCATATGTTTGGTTGACGAAATATGCTTTAAGTAAGAATTATTAAATCATAAATTGGAATATTTGTGATGCTAAATATAGAAAATAATATATTAGATAATTGGAAAAGATGATTTGATATATACCTTGCTTTTCCTAGAATTAGGCTAGGATTTTTGACGTTGTAATTCTCACAAAAACATAAAGGGAGTTTTGGGGTTTCAGAAAGTGAGTGATTTATAGACTGTAATCAACATGGGTTGGTTCACGCAATCTGGATGTTTTAGAAATCGATTCGTGTCCAGTCGTGTAATTCGGTTCAAGAAAGTTTGTAAGAGATTGTGTAAAGGATCTTTAATAAAAGAGATATGTGTTCTTGGAATACTTTGTTCATTGTGTTTTTTCTAAATCTCGATTCTACAATTGGTATCAGAGCGGGACACCTAAACGACGGAGGGTTCTTCGAACCATGGTGAGATCCAGAGAAGG
>CAJHQP010009549.1:0-21998 GCA_905132765.1 Moricandia arvensis
TCGGTGCACACCTCTGCCATTAACGATCCACTCCAAATTAAAGTAAATTTTGTGGGAGAAGAGAGCATGAGTTGTATGGAGTGATTTTTACCATTGAATGATGAGAATTGCCATCCAATGCGACGAGCTCTATGGATGGCCCAAGAATCATCCGCAATAACCCCATGTTGTGTGTCTAAGATATCCGATTGAACATCAGGCAAGATGTTCTTGAAGAGAGCCAACATGCTCTCTTATGATATTATCATACTATGTTTGCCATGCAGTATGCAAGTCTTTGACATTCGAACCGTGGCTACGGAACGAGGGACCCCAGACAGAAGGAAAAAAATTTCCTAGCTTAACCAACAAAACACAGGAAGTTGGACTCGATTCTGGTACCATATTGACATCTTGGACAGCAGCCCCAGGTGATATGGGATTATGTGGATTCGGATATGAACTATCACAAGAGGCCTTATTTGAACCTCTGTACGGGAACCCGTTCAAAAAATAATCACTCCTGTAGGTATTGGGTCCTGAGTTTTAAACCAAAAGTATGTAAATGAAAGGAGATGAAGCAGAAGACTGGACTTCAGTACATCAGATTATTCCGCCAACAAACACTCAAATTGGCACATGCAAAGTTACGTCATGCAAGTCGATTTTCGGGCGTGGGGGACCGGTGGCGCTGGGCCACTCACCCACTTAGGCCGATCCTGGATCCTAAAATGTAAGTTTCAGTCCCACAACAGGAAACAACTTTCAGGCAAGGTGGCTGGTAAAACAGAGCGTCTATTGAGGGAATGTTTACAAAGGCTTTATTTACTGAGAATGAAAGTATTTCCTATCTTCTCAAGGACTTGATAAGTGGACTTAGTAAGGTAATTTTCACCAGTCACATTATTGATAATACATTTCACTAACAGCCCACCAATGCCATGCTAAACATTAGTCACGATGGATGCATTCAGACTCCAGAGGGACCATAAGAATGAGTTACACCGGTTGGAGACTGGCTCAAATAAGGTGACCAACCAACTCCATGAGAAACACAGAGCAAGGGATAGCTGTAGAAGAGGGGCTTCATCAGTAGCCTGTTTCCATATCCAAATCGGACAGGAAGTAGGTATGTTGGGATACATGTTTCCCAACGCATATCTTTAGTTCATTGAAAAACCCCCTTTACTAGCTAACAAAAGAGTGTCCCAAAACACTCCACGTAAGATCGAACTTATACCAAAGTGTTGAGGTGGAGGGGGCACCCACTGCATCTTTGTAGTAGGTTCTTCATTCGGCTTTTTCTCAATATTTATAACTACGGTAATTATTTTATACGAGGGTTTTGAAAAACAAAGAAGAGAGGAAGGAAAATGTCATCCCAGTGGCGAACGCAGGAACCAACATCCGGTCCCACCATCATTCCACCCGCCACACCCTCAATGCGTGAATCGGACCACTCTATAGGAGTTTTGGTTAGAGCCTTTCAGGACTTTCCTCTCTTACCTTGACTCTATGAATTTGAGGAGTTGTTCCTAACCCAGGACCCCCGGACGGATTTCAAAAACATGGACGGGACCAATTATAATTTTAAAGTCTTGGAGTCGACGGCGACAGGTTTTGCTGCAAATGTTTTTTATTCATCCTTTTCGAGCCTTTATCTTTAGTTAACATAAGTTTTCACACAACAAACTTTATGTGAGTCAAGACAGGGGAAGATTATGGTCAGAAACTAGACAAATTACTCCTAATTCGACTAACCACACTATACACCCACCTCTTATAGGGGGACCTCCTGTTCGAATCTGCCGATCTGAGATATATTCAAGAACGATTCAAAGTGCGCTCATCATATCGCATAGATCCCCAACCATTTACCTAATCAAAAGATCATTGGAGGACCCCCAAAAGCCTTTATAGGAGATCTCCACCTTATACTGGACGACTATTTTGGCTTCAGGCCTTGGCATGGATACACTTTCAGAGTTCGGATTCCCTTCCCTTGGCACAACGGTTTGTGAGGTAAATATGTATCCGTTACAGTCCTTCTGATTCTCCTCTCTCTTCTTTCCTCTAACTCCTCTCTCCTCTCCTCTCTCTCTCCTCTCTCCTCTCCTCCTTCTCTCCCCTCCTCTCTCTCTTCTCTTCTCCTCTGCTCTCTCCCTCGTCCTCTCTTCTCTTCGTCTTTTCATGAACATCTATACAACACAAAGAGACCACAGCAAAGATGGGATTGACTTTTTACTGGAAAGATGCAGAGTTAGGTAAATTACCTTATGACCCCCCATTATTCTTAATGTTCAAAGCAAAACTTACTCCATGGAATGAATTCCAACACATTTCTTGGAAGCCCATGCGATCTAAGTACTAATTCTACCGAAGCGGACCCCATAACTTCCCGCCCCTAACCCTTTGTTTTCACAAAAAAAAAAATTCCAACATAATAAGGATGTGCCAAGCATGACCTGTCATTCAATTATTTCATAGCCCCTATTGAGGGTTTGATATTTTTAACAAACAGATTTCATAACGGGGAGAGGAAAAGAGGAAAACAAAAGGGACCAGCGACAGAAATTATGGATCTCACCTTGTGGTATGTTTAGATTGCCAAAGAGCGTGAGCCAAATAGTTGTTAATCTAATTCCGATTATACTAAAACAAGGGGAAAAGACCTTGTGATTTTTTTTTATTCGCTAAAAGAAATGACGATCAGTAGGGTGTCCATGTACAATTTAGTATATATTTGTCGACCTTGCGCACAAAATGGATTTTTTACCTCACTAGGCAGGGGCGTGTATAGATTTCCTTTGATTATCATTCATTTGATGTGGTTCAACCATATAGTAGGACGGTATATATTAATACTATACCATATGGAGTGCCCGCTTTATTCAAACCTTTTATCACCAGGCTAAACCTTATTTTACTTTGAGGCTCAGTGGAAAAAGAAAATCGCTGTCTGGGCAGAGCGGGAGTAATATCTTATGACCTTGTCTATTTTAAAGCAGCGTCTTAGAACTATTCACTTATTGAAACCCTATTTCTAGAGTTCTATTTATGGTGTTATGGGACTGTGATTTAGAAGTCCTTAAAATAGGTTTCCATGATTACGTTCGTATGGGAGCGTTACGGATTTATATAATGGAGCCTTGATTAAGGAAGCATTTTCAGAGACATGGATATCTTAGGTAAGAGCGTTGTCATCTCTTAGACATAAAGTCACGAGTCGAAGGTCACAAAAGCTTTGGGACCAACACTGGCTCGAATCGAACAGAGCGCATTTCTTGTGGTGTCGCATCTAGGATTGGTCCTCGCCCCAAACCACACAGGTAGGGAAGATCAAAGCTCAGCTATTGACCGAACTTCAAAAGGCCAAAGTCAAGAAAAAAATACGGAGAATTCCCCTGGGACGAAGTCTTCGACACCTAGGTTTATTATGTTTCTGATGGCAACTTGTTTAGGCACAATGGACAGGAAAAACAAAGGGACAAACGGGTTTTGGGAAGGGGACAGAGTTTTATCTAACCACCCCATTTTTTTGTTTCTTGCGCATTTAAGTAGTTTAGAGTTTAGGGCCCAACAAGGACAGAACATCTGCAACTTCCTTCATGCTGAGCGATTTGTATTGGGAACCCCCATTATTTCATTATGCGCATATATCATTTTTTCCAGGTTCAGTCATTGCGTGTTTCCCTTTGAATTACATGTTCCCTGAGGTTAATTCAAAACCTGTTAGGATTTAGAGGTTTATTATTAATAGTACTAAATGAATTTCAAAGGCCCCAAGTAAATCAGACCAGGGCAGTGTCTAAGGAGCATCTTGACTACAATGGACAGTTAATATTTCAATCTTTTTGAAATCAAAAAGTGTGTTTAGGCTGCTGTGCGTTTCTCTGAAGAAGAAGTGAGGCATAAATAAGGAAACTTACAACTACAAAGGACTATGACAACACTTTACAAGGGAGCGTAGTTCCCAGCGCCATAATTGAATTTCCCTGCTGGAAGTTTGCGTTTAGATGTCATGAACAGACGACAGCAATGGGACCTCATAAATCTAACATCAGACTTGACGGAACTTTCCTGTCCATGATTATGTAAGCGCTCGATTTCGGAACACTAGGGCTGTAGCGCGCATCGGGGCTTCAGACGCGTATTTAGACCACTTGCTACTTTCGGGCCAACACCGGCGGGGCATACGCGGATAGATGTGGACCCAAGAGGGGGGTTTCGGACTAGTTTTATAATTTTTTGTTCTCGCAATCTTATTATTAATTCTCGAGCAGCCGTTAATCCATTATATTTTTCACTTTGCCTTGAGACCCTAGGGGATTCCACCGTCTTTCCTATTTTCTATCGAGGTGCTTAGTATTTTAGGATATTTTTCCTATTTCCTGATAAACTTACAATTAAAACCTCTATTTATAATTTTTCCTAGGCGTAACCATTAGAATTATAATAAAATTGCTGTGTGCCCTCCCTCTCTGTGGATTCGATCCCTAAGTACTGCAATTTAAGCTCTCTTGGCAATAGTAGTTTGTAGGGTCAATTTGATAGATTGCATTATTAAAAAAATAAACCTTAACCCACACGCTGTCACTCTTCCGACTCCTTTTCTGCTGGAAACATCAGCCCTTGTCCTGCTTAGTGCATCTGCAACTGAGTTTGCCTTGCCCGGGATGATAAGCATGTCGAAATCATAGTCGGCTACAAATTCCGTCCACTGCCTTTGCCTTAGGTTCAAATAAGGCTGACTGAAAATGTATTTGAGGCTCTTATGATCGTGAAGATCTGTAACTTGGCTGCATATAGGTACGATCGCCATATCTTCAAGGCGAACATCCACCACACCCATTTCAAGGTGATGGGTCAGATATTTCATTTCATGCTTCCTTAATTGTCTTGATGCATAGGCGATTCACCTTCCCTTTTGCATCAGAACACAGCCAAGCCAGGATATAGATGTGATGTGGGTTTTTTTTTCACTTTCAAATTAACCCTATTTCCCACTTTACTCTCTCAAATAAGAGGTTCATTGTAGTATTCAGGGATCAATTCCACAGAGATAGACTTATTATTTTCAAATTAAATCTAGATGAATTATAATAGTAACAATTAAAAGGATTTCAAGATTGATTTGGTTTGTGAGGAACAAATTAAGAGATTAGACTTAGGGGAAATTCTTAAGTAAGATTAATGTTACATATAATAGATTGATAGGGTTTTATTAGTCATCATTGTGAACTCAAACCTTAGGTTTTAGGAGATCGCTCTCGCGCATCTCAACTGGAGTATCGATTGATGGCCATAGGGTGGCGTCGATCGACGCTCATTCTAACAATACTTGTTTTGATGTTTGATGGTTCTCTAACTTCCAATTCAACTCTCGTTTGTTACCTTTATTTAGATTGTTTAAGATAGAACCCTATCTTAAACTCTCACTTGCGCTATAGAACCCTAATTTCTAAGGTTGAAGGGATCAAGTTCAACTTAGCTTTAAGAGAAACTTAAACAAAGAACCAAAAGGATTACCATAACAGTTCTACAAAATCATCAATACATTATTACTATTGAATAACTTTAAATCTAACAACGAACTACTCAGACATAGCAATAAAGAATATGAATTAATTTTGAATAAATTGCATAGATTAAAACTAAGTAAAAGATAAGGAGTTGAAGATCTTCTTGTAATAATGATCAGATCTTTCTCTTCAATAGACGTAACAAGCTGTTCCAACTCTTAATTCCAAAACTCTTGTGTAACTTAGAAGAGAACTGTTTTAGGTCTCCCTAGGCTTAGTTTAAAACTAAGATAGAAAACACTAATAAATAGTCTAAATTCGGCCAGGGACTTGTCTTTACAATAATAAACTTCTGGGGTAAAACTTGTAATTTCTCAAGCCTTCACCAATCTTGTTGTCGATTTGGCTGTCGATCGACGCACAGTGTGTGATGTCGATCGATGGTCCCTTCATAAATCTGGATCCGACTCTGAGTTTTTGCTAAGTATCCTAAATGCTCCAAAATAATTCAAAATCTCCAATTGCTTTCCAATGAGTACATGGACCTGTAATACTCTAAAACAGTACCTGATGCATATAAAAGACTCTAAAAATTATCTATATATCATAGGTAAAATAGGTAAAATCCATGGTATATCACCTCCCCCAGACTTAACCTTTGCTTGTCCTCAAGCAAACAAAGCATGTGTAAGAGGTTTTGAAAAGCGGAGACTCACATAATGTCTATGTATAGCTGTCACCTGCTTGGTTGTTAACAAATCTTATCAAGTTAATTACAGAGAAACTTTATATACCCTATCCTAATATAGCAACCAAATCCATTCTACCAAAAACTTAGTGAATACTAGTCTGACTCGCCCCTCTACTGATTTCATTTCTTTGCATAAAATAAAAGTGCAGGCTTTACCTTGGGAGTATCAATCATAAGGACGTATGGACTCTTACCTCTGCAAGTATCTGAACACACATCTAGTCTTCTCTGATTCAGTTTCCTCTATCTCTTCTCAGTCAATGTATACCTTCTTTTGAGGGTATCATTTTAACTTTTTTAATTGACTGAGATATTTGGACTGGTTTCCATGAATCAAGCCCTGATGGTATTTGCCACCAGATCATGTTCACTTCTTTTTGACATTTATCTCTTTTTAGAATCATATGAATCAAGCCTTAATGGTTGTAGCCACCAAATCATGTTCAATCCTTTTTATTTGAAGGGGAGAGAGGAGGGGAATCAGAAGCACACAAAGTTTTACCTTCCAGACTTGCAGAAGGAATCCGATTCGGTTCCTTCAAACTTTCTAAGCAAGTGTGATATAGTGGCAGGATGATCCATTTTAGTATCTGTAGTAATCTCTGAAAACAACCTTTTAAGAATGGTGCTAAAGTGTGGTTAGTCAATAATAAATATTGATCATATTCTCCTTCTTGACTCAATAAAATTTTGTTGAAAACTTATATAATTATAGAGATACAATTCAAAAACAAATAAATATCATTAGAGAACCTCCCCAGACTTAAATTACACTGTCCCTAGTGTAATTGGTCCCGGATTGGGTTAGGAGAAATTTCATCATAAGGAAATAGTGTTAGAGATAGTCAAATTGTACCAACTCTGTTAGGAGTATCGATCGATGTCAAGAGGTGAGTGTCGACCGATGGTCAACCATCACCGTCGATAGGCGGTTGTATGGGTGGTATCGATCGATGGTGTATTCGAACTATCGGGTAAACCTTTCAGAATTAGAATAAATATTGAAATAAATAGTAGTATAAATAATGTCAAAAATCATTACTCTATGTTAGTCTGTCATCGATCGACAACAACAAGGAGGCATCGATCGATGCTAAGCTGACAGACTGAATAGGGTGTCTCTACACTCAATTCTGATCATCTCTTTTTGGGTTTGCTCTGTTAGACATTCAAGCACATGTTAAAAACATCCAAACAGAAATAAATAGTCTAAATGCAAATGCAACAAGAACAATAAATATCAGTATAAGTCTGAAAGTAAAATGAAAGAAAAGACGAAGGAATATCGAAGGGAAAACTCCTCGTCTGAGGTATCTTTATCAAGCTGCTGGTGCTGTGGTGCTGCTCCTAGTGGCGATCTGGCTCTGGGTACTGGGACGTCTGAAACACTGGCATCGAGACATCGTCTCCACCCTGGCCCACATTGCTCGAAGTGCGTCCACCACGAATTGCTGGAAAACACCATGGTTGTGCATGGGGATTTCTGGGATCTGAGGGAAGGCTGGGAGAGGTGGAGGTGGCTGTGCTGGCTCATCCACTGCAGATGCTGCGACTGGGTGGGTTGTTCTGAGGCCTCCTCTGCGTCGTACTTTGAGTGGTGCCATGTTGATTTGGTGCTCAGCTGGATGGAATGTGAGGCGCTGTAGATCATAAGAGAAGCTTGTCACCTCGCGCACTGGAAGCTCTATCATCCTAGGCCCTCGTCATCCACAAAGGACCAATAATGCTCCTCCTTTAGCCATTGGGTCCTCGTTAGGTGACCCTCATCCATGAACCGCAGCTCTCTCTCCACCAAGGCTCCCTCGAAGCTAATGCCCAGAAAGCCGAACATAGGTGTCAAGAGGCTCCGGATCGTCTCCCTCTTCAAGCCAGATTCCTTGAAGGGTTTGTCCTTCAAGGGTTTGTCCTTCAAGGCTCAGAAAATATGACCCCCAAGTTCACCTGCTGATCGCTCATAGGTGGAGGAAAGACTTCGTCGTTGATCCCAACTAATTCCCTGACGGAATAGTACAGCAATTTCAGCTCCGGAACCCTAACTTGTTGGGTTCCATCTTGCAGAACAGAGTGTGGCAAGTACCTTCAGGAAATAGCGCAGAGTGGGGGTGACGGACGTTCGTATGAGTGGCTGAGCCTGAGTCAAAATGGCCTGTCCCGATGAGGCCCCAGAATGTAGGCAGACCAGGGAAAGCAACAACTGAACATGCGCTGGTACCGATGTTGAAGCCATATATCTCACAGAGCTGCGGGATGGGAATCTAGTACTGGATGCCTCTGATGATAAAAGTCAGGGTGGCCTCATGCGCCACCTTTCACCCTGGGGCCCTTGTAGAGCACCTGAGCCGTAGCTATGCACTGTCGGACCAGGTTGGGATACAGAGGATATGGCTTAGTAGCCATGGTGCCTAGTCCAAGATCTTGCACCATCTGTCCAATATCCTCGTAGAGCCCTAGCGTTCTTGAGAGTTCGCTTATCGACAAACTTAGTGGGCTCGATGGCAACGCTCAGCCAAGCGTTGTAGTAGAGGCTGTAAAATCTTCCCACTCCTCGCTCACAGGATGATGTGTGCATTACCTTGATGCCACCGCTTTTCGAGGGTTGAGATAATCCTCGAATGTCACAAGTTAGCCCTCATCCTCTTTGGGCCAAGGGTCTCGGCATGGGGGATCCCGTGGTGGAGCACTATAGCTACCGGTCTCGTATCGTGCTTTTGTGCGCCTCTTATCCATCTGCATAAAGAAATAAGACCAATAATCAGTATTGGTATCGGAACAGAAAAAGCTACCATCGATCGATGGCACCGCATGGGCATCGATCGACATGCACCTCATCGATTGAAGGCGACTTATGGGCATCTATTGATGGTGCATCGCGGATCAGGAGAGCAATAACAGTTGCTGAATAAACTTCGAAAGCACCGCAAGGCTCTCTGATATTCAATAGATGACATCCCGGGAATCTCACTCGATCTATGCATGCACAGGATACACGTTGATGATGAATCCAAATCATCCATCGAGCACCAGCGGAGATTGAACCCCAACTTGAAGGAAGTAGTTAAAAAGAAATCATGAAACTTCTAGAAGAAGGCGTTATTTATCCAATTTCAGAAAGAAACTGGGTCAGTCCGGTTTATGTTGTCCCCGGGCAAAGAGGAATCACTGTGATAAAGAATGACAACGGCGAATTGATCCCTACTAGAACTGTCACCGGACACAGAACGTGTATCGATTACAGGAAACTAAATGCTGCCACACGAAAAGATCATTTCCCTTTTCCCTTTACCCTTTATCGATCAGATGTTAGAACGGCTAGCAAGCCATGAATAATAATGTTTTCTGGATGGGTATTCCGGATTCTTCCAGATCCCCACTCATCTGGACAATCAAGAAAAGACCACCTTTACTTGTCCCTATGGAACATTCGCATATCGCAGGATACCATTTGGACTCTGTAACGCCCATGCGACTTTCCAAAGATGCATAATGTCGATATTCACCGATATGATCGAGGACTTTTGGAGGTTTTATGGACGACTTCTCGGTATATGGTCCAAATTTCAAAACATGTCTTGATAACCTATGTAAGGTCCTAGCTAGATGGGAAGAGAAAAATATGGTTTTGAACTGGGGAAAATACCATTTTATGGTTAATAGCAGAATTGTCTTGGGACATAAGATCTCAGCAGCTGGAATTGGGGTGGACAAGGCAAAGATAGAAGTAATTAATGGACTGCCACCACCCACTAATGTCAAAGACGTTAGAAGCTTTCTAAGACATGCTGGATTCTATAGGCGATTCATAAAAGATTTTAGCAAAATTGCTAGACCCCTTACTGCGCTCCTGTGCAAAGAAGTGAAATGTGATTTTTCACCTGAATGTCTCGACGCCTTTAAAGAAATTAAATCAGCGCTCATATCCGCCCCCATTTTCCAAGCACCAGACTGGGATCTACCATTCAAAATTATGTGTGACGCCAGCGATTTCCCTATAGGGGCAGTACTTGCGCAAAAGAAAGACAAAAAAATTGCATGCCATAGGTTACGTCAGATGAACTCTAGACTATGCGCAACGCAATTATGTGACAACGGAAAAAGAGTTATTGGCTGTGGTATTCGCCTTCGAAACATTTTGTTCCTATTGTCAGTTCAAAAGTAGTAGTTCACACCGAACAGACGGCACTGAAATACTTAATGAACAAAAAGGACGTTAAGCCGAGACTTTTACGATGGATTCTTCGTATCCAAGAATTCCGACATAGAATTCAAAGATAAGAAAGGAGTAGAAAATGGAGTCGCATATCACTTGTCGAGAAAAGAATAGATGACGACATCCCTATAGATGATTTCTTACCCACTGAAAATTTCTACTTAGCAGAATCAACTTTTGTTGGTAGAGTTAATTCGGCGCATGAAGTGGAATCAATCGACACCATAATAAACCCATCAAACGACAGCAGCCATAAAGCATCGATCAATGTTTTCCATCCACCGTCGATCGATAATACACTTAAGAAGGATGATGAAATAACCATTCTGATGAATATCAACATTAGTTGTAACTCTTCAATCCCAAATAATGAATCTCCGGAGGTAGATATTTAAGTCCGGGCTGTGTGCACTGAACACCACTGATAGACCCTGGTACGCATATATAGTAAACTACTTTTCGGCCAAAGTAGAACCCGAAATCTTCAAAGGATATCATAAAAATAAATTTTTGAGAGAAATCAGGAGATATCACTGGGATAAACCTTATCTTTATAAACATTGTTCTGACGGCATATACAAACGATGTGTTGCCGAAAGCGAAACTCCAGAAATCTTACATCATTGTCACGGATCCGATTACGCCAAACATTTCGCTAGTTTTAAGACAGTGTCAAAAATCCTACAAGTAGGCTTTTGGTGGCCAACGATGTTTCCAGATGCTCAAGCTTACGTATCAAATGAGACCCCTGCCAAAGAAGACGAAAAATCAGAAAGAGAATGAAATGGCACAAAATTTTATGCTTGAATTTGAAGTGTTTGATTGCTAGGGCATCAATTTCATGGGCCCTTTCCCTTCTTCGCACGGAAATAAATACATACTGGTCGCTGTAGACTATGTATCTAAATGGGTGGAAGCGATAGCAACCCCATAAAATGATGCTGCCGTAGTCTTTAAACTCTTTAAGAGTATTATCTTTCCCAGATTTAGATTTCCGGGAATCGTAATAAGCGATGGAGGTACCCACTTCATTAACAAATTGTTCGAAAAACTACTCAAGAAACATGGAGTTCACCATCGAGTAGATACGCCCTATCATCCTTAGATCAGTGGAGAAGTAGAAGTATCCAAACGTCAGATCAAAGAAATCCTAGAAAAGACGGTAGGATCAACCCGTAAAGACTGGTCTTTGAAATTAGATGACGCACTTTAGGCATACCGAACCTCGTTTAAAATACCATCAGGATCTACCCCATTTCACATAATCTATGGAAAGGCCTGCCATCTCCCTGTAGAACTAGCGCATAAAGCCGATTGGCCATAAAAGATAAACTTTGATGCTAAACCCGCGGAAGAAAAGAGATTAATTCAAATAAATGAGCTCGACGAAATCAGAAATTGCGCGTACGAGAACTTGAAATTGTACAAGAAGAGAACGAAGACCTATCACGACAAGAAAATGATCTTACGGCATTTTGAACCGAATGATCAAGTACTCCTGTACAACTCTCGGTTAACTCTATTTCCTGGAAAACTTCGCTCTCGTTGGTCCAAACCCTTCACCATTAAAGTAGTTACGCCTTAAGGGACAATTGTCCTATTTAATCCTAAAGGAGAGCCCTACAGTGCTTTTGAAGTTTATTCATCAATAGTGCTTGCTCTCTGCTACTCAAGTTTGCCTTTATGATAACATGATAGGAGTTTTCGTAAAGAAAAGCATATTTAAGGCTGGCTGGAGGTGGTTTAAGCTCGATTTTAGGTGCTTTCGCCTTGCTCCAGTCCGTCGGTCACAAAACGCCATCGATTGACAGTGATAGTGGGGTGTCGATCAACGGGGGGATGATAGATTGAGTTCGTCAAGATCGACATTAAAAATTTCTTCTGTGGCATCCATTAACATTGTAAACTCTCCAGTGCGATCTTCTAATGCATAGATGTCACCTTCAGGAGGTGTGATTTCTTTCTCTAGAGGTTCGTTGAGAAAATATCTATGAACGATCCTCTGCTAGGTCGGAAGGTAATCGATATGATAGGTTTGACCGTCGATCAAAGGTTGTTTAATTATCTTTTCCATGTCAAAGGCCATCGGTATTTTCTCGATGTTGAGGCATATATGTCCTTCTCTGACATCAGTGATTGCCTTGGCAGTGGGCAGGAAAGGTCTTCCTAAGATAATGGGATTTCGAGGTTTTCACTCATATCTAAGCACTATGAAATCTGAAGGTATTTCGCAGTTATGAATGCATACGGGCACGTCCTCAAGTACACCTTCCGGAATTCTAGTGGATCTATTACCTAAAACGAGAGTGACCCTGGTAAGTTGGAATTGTGTTAGCCCGAGAGCGACTGCAACCGAATAGGGCATCAAATTTACACTAGAGCCTAAATCACAGAGGGATCTTTGAAATCTCTCATTGCTAATATTGCAGTCCAAAACGAAAATACCTGGATCAGTGAGTTTAACTGGAGTTTTTCCTTGAATAATTTCGCTCACTTCTTCGGATACCATCATTACGCAGTGTTCGGATTCATGGAATCCTCTTGATGCCGCATCTTTCACGTACTGCTTAATGGCAGAGGAAATGTGGATGGCATCGGCTTAGTGGCATCTCGATGTTAACTTTGTCAAACGCTTTCTTTTATATTGCTTTTTCCAGCTTCTTCTTGATCTTTTGCTTAGCGTTTTTTGGAGGAAAGGGGGGTTTTTACTTGGTATACCCTTGTTCTAACCGGTCCGGTTGGTTCTTGGTCAGAGCGTCGATCAATTATTAGGTCAGAGAGTCGATCGATTATAGGTTTGGAAGTGTCGATCGATATCCGGTAAAGGGGGTCGATCAATGTTCCTACGTCCGTGTTCTTTCCATTAGGTTCAACAATAAATCCCTCAAGGTCATCATTTTGGTCTAATACATCGATTTCAAGAAGGATATCAGGATCTTTCTCGTATGTTTCGAGTGGGATGGGATGCGATTTTTCATTTTCATTTGTTGCGATTTTCTCGAATTCATTGATGGTGATGCTTTCTTTAATGCCAGGGGTGAGTTTTCTACAGCTTTGTAAAGCTACGACATTGCAATGGCTCCTGCGGTTAGCGTCTGTCTTACCAGGTAAGAATTCGTCCTCTCTCCTGATAGGCGTAGCGTTACTCGACACTTGGTTGTCGATTCTCTTAACATGTTCGCTCATAGTTTCATATTTTTCCGTCATTTCTGAGTATATGAGATCTAATTTATCATTGAGGTTGGCGGCTATTCTACGGTTTCCTGTGAAGACTTGATTTATTCTCGACTTTGAATTTCTTTCGTGTCTCTTCACAATATTATTGTAGCTGCTTGCGAAATTGCTAGCGCTTTCCCTAAATCATCGATCGTTAAGGTTCATCACATCAGAGATTTCAACTTGTTTTTCGAAGTCGGTCGAAACTGCATTGTCTTCACCGTAAGGTTGTGATAAGCCATGTCCGTCCAAAAGGGTCGCATCTTCTGCCAGAGTTTCTCTAAATCGGATCGAGTGCTTCTCCTCTACGAACATTAGTGGTTCCCTCCTTTCCGTGTCTCTCTTTTCGAAAGCTCTACCTAAAGATATGTTATCAATCAGCCTTTTAGCACTTGCAGGGCTTCGGGTGCTGAAGTTCTCCTCGCGTGGTGTATCAAGGATGGTTTGATAGTCTAGGTTTATTCCTCTATAGAAAGTGTTGATGAGTTGGGGTTCTGAGAATCCATGGTGCGGCCACGAAAGTTGATAGCTATTGAACCTCGTCCAGGAGTTTTTAAAAGGTTCGTGCTACCTTGAATGAAAGTGTATATTTTTCTTCTTGCTTCCCAGTATCTGTCCTCTTCGAAGAAGTGATTGATGAAAGCGCTTCTCATATCTTCCCAACAGGTGATGGATCCTGGTGGTAGCTGGTTCAGCCACCTCCTGGCATTACCTTCAAGGGAAAAGGGAAAAAGTTTGCAGGATTTGAAATTGTCATTGACCATGTCTTCTAGCATCTCGATGTGATCGTTCGGTGTGTTCGGTAGGAAAATCATTGAACAGGTTTTTGCGCGCCATAATTAGGAAGTCGATATCAAGCTCAGAGCCTCCTGTATGTTTATGAGATAATCGAATTCCAGACCTATTGGAATAGGTTTCTACTGGGGCTTAGGTATTTGAGCATTGTGAATATATGCTTTATCTCAATCTTTGGAAATTGAGTGATTTGATTGGTATTGCAGCTCCCTGATAATTAATTAGTTGGCTTGCTTAGTTGCTTTTATTGTTCATTGGTTATATAAAGACTACTTTCTTATTATCAGAATTAATAAAGGCATACTTACCTGCTTCCGGCAGATCAGCATAAATCAATGGCAATGGAAGGGTGTCACCCGACAGCAGTGGACTAACGTCGATCGATACCAGAAGAGCTCCATCGATCGACGGTTGTCGTCCTGAATCCATATCCTCTCCTTAAGTAAATGTCTCATAAGGATCAGGGAAATGATAATTTAGAAAACAGTAAAGTAAAAATCTAGACAATATTCTAACAAAATCTAATGGCAATAAGAAAGTGTCCCCGACAACGGCGCCAAATTTGATGTGGGGTATTTTTTTCACTTTCAATTTAACCCTATTTCCCACTTTACTTTCTCAAATAATAGGTTCAGTGTAGTACTTATGGATCGAATCCACAGAGACTCTAAGATTGAACATTAAACTTATTATTTTTGAATTAAATCTAGATGAATTAAAATAGTAACAACAAAAGCGATTTCAAGATAGATTTGGTTTGTGAGGATCAAATTAAGAGATTAGACTTAGGGGAAATTCTTAGGTAAGATTAAATATTACAAATTAATAGATTGCTAGGGTTAGGGTTTAGGGTTTAGGGTTTAGGGTTTAGGGCTTAGGGTTTAGGGTTAGGGTATTAGGCATCGTTGTGAACTCAAACCTTAGGGTTTACGAGATCGCTCTAGCGCATCTCAATTGAGTATCGATAGATGGCCAAAGGGTGGCGTCGAACGACGCTCATTCTAAACAATACTGGTTTCGCGGTTTGATGGGTTCTCTAAACTTTCAATTTAACTCTCGTGTGTTACTAGTTATTTAGATTGTTTAAGATAGATTTCAGGTTATAACAAAACTCTCACTTGAGAACCCTAATTTTTAAGGTTGAAGTGATCAAGTTCAACTTAGCTTTAAGAGCAACTTAAACTAAGAACCAAAAGGATTACCCTAACAATTCTACAAAATCAGCAATACATTATTACCATTGAATAACCCTGAATCTAACAATAAAATACTCAGACATAGAAATAAAGAACATGAATAAATTCTGAATAAATTGCATAGAATAAACTGAGTAAAAAGATAAAGAGTTGAAGATCTTATCTGTAATGATAATCAGATCTTTCTCTCCTATAGATGTGGCAAGCTATTCCAACTCTTAATTCCAAAACTCCTGTGTAACTTAGAAGACAAATGTTTTTAGGTTAAAACTAAGATAGAATATCGGTTTTCGACTTGTCTTGCAAATAATGATACTTCTGGGTAAAACTTGTAATTTCTCAAGCCTTCACCAATCTTGCTGTCGACTTGGATGTCGATCGACATACAATGTGTGACATCGATCGATGGTCCCTTCATAAATCTGGATCCGACTCTTAGTTATTGCTGAGCATCCTAAATGCTCCAAAATTACCCAAAAGCTTCAATTGCTTCCAACGAGTAACTTGACCTGTAAATACTCTAAACAGTACCAAATACATATAAAAGACTCTAAAAATACTCTATATATCATAGGTAAAATAGGTTAAATCCATTGTATATCAAGATGTGTCTGTGTAGACGGCATAAGGTTAATTTGTTTCAGGCAAGGCATAAACGGGTACACTTGTTAGCATATTCTTCAGTGCTGAGAAACATTTCTCTCACTCTTCCAACCATGTGAATTTTACATCATTCCGGTAAGTCGATTCAGGGGTTGAGACAAAAATCGAAAACCCTTTTACAACTTCCTGTGGTACCCGGCTAATCCAAGGAAACTCCTCACCTGGGTGGCATTTTTTGGACTTGGCCAATCCTTTATGGATTTGATTTTCTCCATGTCAATTGAGACTCCCTGATCTGACACAATGTGCCCAAGGAATCTGATACTCCTTGCCAAAAATCACACTTGCTGAGTTTGGCAAAGAGTTTTGTTCCCTTAGCTTCTATCACGCCCCGAAGTTGACCTTGATGCATATCCCGATCCTTTGGAGTAAACGAGTATATCATCTATAAAGATGATTACAAAATCGTCAAAGAAATCTCTGAATATGCCATTCATCATATTCATATAGGCGGGTGGAGCGTTTGTCAGTCCGAATGGCATCACTAAGTTTGCTAGCGCTACCATCTATGTCGAGAGAAACCTATGTCGCTGCAACTTCTTAGCAATAGATGAAAAATATGAAAAAGGTTTAAAGGATTTGAGACTGGACCTTAAGAAAGGCTGCCTATGTACCCCTTTCGAGGATCAAGTTGGACGTAGTTCAATTAAAAGAGTGGACCCAAGAGATCGAATTGCCGAAGCAATTTCTTTTGGTAATTGAGTGCCATTCATAGAAACCGAGCTTGTCGAGAATAAATCTTAGGGTTTCTAAGTGGAATGAGTTGTAGAGTCTAAGGAAATAAAAAAAATCGATCAAAGATGGAGAAACGTCTAAGTATAACTATGTCCTTCTAGCCACCTAAGTTCTAAGTTCTTATAAGCAAACAAAGTTTCTGTAGGTCTAAATCTTCGGATCTCCTGCGCCTTTAGCTTTCGATCCCCTTATATATGCTTCTGGGTTGGTTTCCCCTTCCTTTTTACCCCTAGATCGAGTTTATCGCTTCGCGGAAATATTCCTTTTTTGTCTCCATCTTCATCATTATCTTGGAACATTGAATTTATCTTCTGATTTTGTGAGATTTATCTTCTTATGCGAGTAAGATACACCGTCATGAACATTGGTGGGGGCAATTTTGTATGAAATCACAAGTGGGTCTTTAGCCGCGTTCTAGGCCTCTTTGGGCTGTATTTTGACTTAAACGTTTATAAAATTTCTTCGAAAGAAAGATTAATGATACAATTTCTTCAAACGTTTAGAAAACTATGGTGTTGAGTTAACCGTTACCATTTATACGATAACCATGAAATTCATTCGGGAAAATGAGTCTTCTCGGTTTTTATCGTGAAGTCCCAACAATAAGCTCTGATCAAGATAAAATGAGGGGCGGATCCGCCGAGGTTTCAACGGAAGGCAAAAGATCTGGTTATGTTCGGTCCAACTTGCCTCAGGGGTGAGTTGGGTTGGTCCAACATGCCGACGGGAAAGTTGACCATGTTTCTTGGTCCAACTCGCCCGTTCGGCGAGTTGGAATGCATATTTGGTCAACTCGCCAAATGGGCAAGTTCACCAGCTTGGCGTGGTCCAACTCGTCCGTTCAGTGAGTTGGACTGTGTGTTCGGTCCAACTCGCCGATTGGGCGTGTTAGATCACGTGTTTGGTCTCATGCCCAGTATTTCTTGAAGCCTTTGCCGGGAATTTTTGTCGCGATTGCGTCGAGAAATCTTTCGCACAGAAACGACAATTTTAGATGTTGATTCCGAGATGACCGTCGTTGACGCCCAACAGTCGTTTGTTCGGATCGGACAATTCTATCCGAGAACTTGTCGTATAACTTCTTTCTTTTAAATTACACAAACATTTTATCCTGGATTTATACTTCTTTTTAGATCAGAAATATTTCACAGGAGTTTTCTAGCATTGATTCTGTCGTGACCGAATTTTGACCGCCAACAGTTAGGATTGAGAAGGTCCGTTGAAATTGGTGTACTCACTCTTCCAAGAGCGGAATGCAGTAGGACTGGTGTTGCACCTTGTGAAGGCTGCCTACGTAACCTGGTAGAAGGGATCAAGCCTTTCGTAGTTAGTCCCAGGAGTTAATGTTATTACTTCCTGTTTTCCAGTGAGAACTTTATGATTTAGCTGTGTGTCGTGTAGAGATTAGTGGGCATGTTGCTGCCAATAGAATTGTATATTTGACCTTTGTCGGCCTCGAGACCAGCCTCGTAGGCTGTTTATTTTGCCCGAGTGTTGCCGTATTTATGTTTTCGGGGACTGACAGTGTGTGGCTTCGGATCCCGGCGACTTTGCGACTTTTTCTCAATGAATAAACTAGGCTTTTAACTTGAAAAGAAGTTTGAGTAGATTTGGGATTTTTGTTAAGTATAGAGGGAAGGATACGAGTTGCCACTCGCTCCCAACTCTTTTTTGGATCGTCCTATTCGTCGCTCGTTCGAGATGTTTGAGAAGTTTTCCCAAAGTTTTGAGAGTGCTTAGATATGGACGAAGAGACATGCTTTCAGGATCTCGTATCTTTTCGATATCATGTCTTGATACATTAGAGACCAGTGTGCTGGGTTTAGGGTAATACCTAGGTCTAATCACGGTTTTAGGGAGTGCAATGGCTACTTTGGCTTATGTTTCCTGTATCGCTTTCGACCTGATTCCGTCCCGCTTTAAAGTCCGCGATAGGTTCTCGGCTTATGTGACTTGTATGTTAGGAATCAAGCATATCTTTGGGGATAATTTTTAAGTCTCCCAAAAGTGTTGACCAAAATTTCGGATTTCTTTTATAACGCTATTACCCTTGTGTCTGGTGTTCGAGAGCTATCTCTATGAGATGGCTTAGTCTGTTTAGGACGTTGAGAGATTATGTGATCAACAAAAAACTTATTGGTAGATATTACTGTTCTTGAATATTCGCGAAGGATTAATGTTTAAGAAGGTGTGTGTGTTTTTACAGTCGCGGATGGACTGTTTTTAAGGTGAGCATTCTGTTTCGGAAAAGTTTTGACAAAAAACAGTCCTTCGAGCGTCAGCGACGTCTCGCTGTGTCGAAGGTTGAGTTTTGGGCTTTGATATGGCCGCATTTCATGCTTGAAATGTTCGCGGTCTTGAAGATGTGTGCCATCGCAAGAGTTTTGTTTTAACCTTACGGCAGAGAAACGTTTTGTTTTGTTTGCAGATGTTCGAAGCCAAAACTGTTGCTCATGTTCAAAAGTTAATTTTTTTGATTTGTTAGCAAGGAATTAAGACCAATGGGGTCGCATAAATTTGACCCTATGAATGTGGCGACTTCCTTCATTGTCTTTGTGAAGAGTCGCCCCCCCCCCCCCCGAGATCTTTTTCATGTATAGTTAAGGATGCTTCGTATAGCTCTAGGAGCTTTGTCATGAGTTTTTCCTTATGTGCCGCTTTTTACTTGTAAAACGTTGTGAGTTTAGAGTAACTGCAGAACATAATGAACTTGGTCGGTTGTCGACAAGTTTAAGTTTTCTGTTCACCTTTCGTGGTTACCACTAAGTTTCAATATATTAAGAATTCATCGTATGATTTCGGATTCTGGTTTATACGATAGTTATTTGTACTTGGAATTTTTAGACTAATCGTTGGATTGTCGTTTTGCTGTTAAGTGATTGGATGGAGCAGTGGTCGCTCAAACATTTTGGCTTGGTCTTAAAGATGTGTTCAGCCGCATAGCCGAGGACGTTGCTGTGCACGGATTAGACTGTGGCACGTTCCACATTAGGTATCGGTTACACGATGAATGTTTTGTATAATGTTCATCTGAAAGTTTCCGAAAGTTTCTTAGGATAACTTGGTGTGGCTAAATGAAGGATTTTTGCCTAAGTTTTACGAGAATGAATGCATAGAAGTTAACTGAGGATATCTCTCGAAGATTACTCGTGATATTTGCGAACGAGGAATGTGTTTTCCTCATTCTATTTTCCACATTGAGAAGTCGTTTTTTCATGACACCCAATCTTGTTTTCCCATAGGATCTTCCGTATAAAATGTTATACTTATATAAAAGTAATGGATGATCGGTTTTATGAGGCATCGCATTGCCTAAATGATTTTCTGTGTACTGCTGCGAGAGTTTGCTTTGTCGAAAGCGTTATCTTGATGGCGAGACAAAAACAGTTTTTTGAAGTATGGGAGTATACGAGTGTAGTATATGATGAAATCCCCTCCAGGGAATCGGCACTTGAAGGTTGGTGATAGAAATCCTAAGCATCTAAGGCTCGTGTAGATCCAAACAAGAGGTATATTAAACCGAATGCCTGATACTATCAACGATCCAACAAAGAAGATAGGCGGTGGAACCTCCGGATGAAGTTTAGCTACAAAACCAATAAGGAATATATTAAACTCAACACCTGAAACTGTTTAAACACTAAAACAACACCCCGTCAGTTGGTAGAATGGCGTCACAAATGAGGATGAAATGCACCTGATAAGGCCGGTTGATCTCTTAATTCCCCAAAAGATCAAAATTTCCGCGAAGAAACAAACATGAGAATCTCACAGGTTTCCAAATATTATCACTCAAAACTTATTTTATTTTCAATGATCAATGGGGCCTTTATATAATAGGCTTTGGAATACAAAAGGTTGACATACAAAAAGACTAGTCAATTAGAAATTAACACTTATAAAAACAAGGAAGACTTAACCAAAGACTTTGAATTGGACCAAAAATCATGAATGTCTTAATGACAGGAGGGTTTTTATGTATTTCAGTGTAAACTCTATCAAATTAACCCTACGAACTACTCCTGCCAAGAGAGGTCAAATTGTAGTATTTACGGATCGAATCCACAGGGAGCTTGGGCACACAATAAACTCAATACAGTCGCGATTAAGCTAGGCAAAAAGATTAATAAGTAGTAAATAAACAAACTATAGCAGATAATTGCTTGATTGGTAAGTAAACAATAATAATAATAGCTAAATCTAGGGTTTCAGGCAAGTGGATTATAGAGGATAGAATCTAAGTGTATTAATCATAGAACTCGATATCTAATGTAAAAGACGAGCAGCTCTCGCTGCGAGTCTAATCTATTGACTAAGTCCGATGTTTCAGCTCTTCCCTGTTGACACGGAATGACCGTCGATCGATGGTTTCTTGAGTCAAGCTTCATGACCTAATTCGATAAGTTCACTAAATTAACTACATTAACTCTCGTTTTTTTCTTGCAACTTAGCTCAATAGGATTAATTTGGTAGTAGACCATGCTCTCGCTTGCGCCTAACTATCCTATTGACTAGGGTTCTAGTTAGCTACTCTAGAACACAAGCAATAAACACAATTCTATTGATAGATCTTAATAATCATCCCAGAAATTCTATTGTTTGGCTAATCCATTAGTACCACTAATAATCCTGAACCTAACAAGAAGATTTACTAAGACATGATCTTTGTCATAGAAATCATAGATGAATAGAATATATTGTAGAAAAGAAATTAAATAAGAATCAAAGGACTTCTAAGAGGACTCTGAAGGAGTTTCCTCCCTTCTCTCCTAAACCCTAGAACAATAGATAGAATAAATATTTCTAGCGTTTCAAGCGTAGCATCAACAATGGCTTAGAAAACATATAATTAACGGTTTTTGCTCGGGGCATGGGTATTTGGTAATTTGTGATGGCTTCTGGGTTTAAGTCGGCAATAAAAAAGTCGGGCCTGT
>CAJHQP010009550.1:0-21995 GCA_905132765.1 Moricandia arvensis
AAATGTTACAAGTGATGGAGAAGCCTTTATATAGGCAATACACATGATTAAACAATTACTAAAACATGAAAACATAAACAAATAATTCTGTAGAGAATGAGAAGAGGCCAAAGGGGATACAGCCAAGGTCTGGCTCGTCCAGGAACAGAAGAAAGGGACAGGAGGAAGGGTGTGGTCTCCATGGTGATAGTGACAGGTCTGCTACAACTCCTTATGCACCCATGTGACTTTTCTCTCCCTAATTCAAACCAGATCCTTCCTTTTGAATTCAAACTGAGTATCCTTAGGTTTCTGGAGGTTATCAACGTCCCTTAAGCCTTCCCACTTGTTTCTTGCCTTGCAAGGTAAGTTAGGTCAAGATGTTGCTTGTGGAGCAAGTCTGTACGGACATAACCAAATTGGCTTCTCTTGATGAACTCTCTTTCAATAATGAACCAGCATCTTCTTCTGGTCATTCCTTTCTTTATTTTAACATTCCCCCTCAAGCTTGACCATAGGAGATCCTTGGGCAAGCTTGGAACTGAGATTACTTGCCTCATTAAAAACCTAAGTATGGAAAACCTCTTAGGATAAAACCATACTTAGGGAAAAAGAGTGCAACCACCATCACCCTAGGGATTGGCCAGTGGGTTTATGAGTCTTATGATCAAGTTTAGGGACTCATAACCCCTAGATTATGGCCTTACTTCAATGGCAAGCGGGCACCAATGCCTTCCTTGCTTGGAACTCTCCATGTGGCTGGTTCTTTGTCTCCCCCTTTCTTCTGACATCCTGCCATCATCAAAGGGTTTGATCCACGACCATACTCTTCTCATGAGTGTGAGAATAGAGAGAATATGGTGAGAATGAAATTTTTTGAGAGTCTGGTTGAGAGAAAACAAGAGAATTGATGAGAGACAATAGTATGAGGCAGAATTGCCTTGTATGAGAGAATGAAAGATTATGGAGAGTTTAAGAGAGTTTCTTAGTATGAGAGTGTATGAGACTTAGAGAGAATATGAGAGTGTATGAACCAGAGAGAATAATGAAGGAGGAGGCTCAATTCTCCTTAGGAATTTCGTGGGTACATGTAGGAGGCTTTATAGCCAAGTTACTAGACAAAACAACAACATTAAACTAACAATAAAACAGTGAAATTAAATACTATTATGAAATGAAGTTCAGAGCTTGTTTACAGTGAAATTAAATACTATTATGAAACAGTGAAAAAAAACTCCTCTTTACTTGTTTACTCTCTCTCTCTTCTCTCACGAATTCTCTCCATTCTCCCTCTTGTTCTTGCTGTTCTTGAGTGTTCTTCACTATATTCTTCATAAACTTACATGCTTGTCTGAATTATCTTATGCTTTTAGTTCATCTCCTGTTTTACCTAAAGATGCAATGTGGCATGCTAGACTAGGACACCCTCACTCACGTGCACTGAGCTTGATGTTGCCTAGTATTTCCTTTAAGAATGATAGCTGTGAGGCTTGTATTCTTGGCAAACATTGCAAATCTATTTTCCCTAAATCAGTAACCATGTATGAAAGTTGCTTTGATCTCATTCACTCTGATGTTTGGACTGCACCCTGTTTATCTAGAGAAAACCATAAATATTTTGTGACATTTATAGATGAGAAATCAAAATATACTTGGTTGACCTTGCTTCAATCAAAGGATAGGGTGTTAGAAGCTTTTATCAACTTTCAAAACTACATAACTAACCATTTCAATGTTAAGATCAAAATTCTGAGATCTGACAATGGAGGGGAGTACACTAGCAATGTTTTCAAAGCACATCTCAACAAACATGGGATCATTCACCAGACAAGCTGCCCTTATACCCCACAGCAAAATGGTGTAGCTGAGAGGAAGAATAGACATCTAATGGAGGTGGCCAGAAGCATGATGTTTCACACCAATGTTCCCAAAAGGTTTTGGGGGGATGCTGTGATCACTGCTTGCTACCTAATCAACAGAATTCCTACTAAGATCCTCCAAGATGTCTCTCCTTATGAGGTACTAAACAAGACTTATCCATCTATTGATCATTTGCGTGTGTTTGGGTGTGTGTGTTTTGTCTTGATACCAGGTGAACTAAGAAACAAGCTTGAAGCTAAAAGTGTCAAATCTATCTTCATTGGGTATTCACCAAACCAGAAAGGCTACAAATGCTATGTTCCAGAAACAAGGAAGGTTATGGTCTCTAGAGATGTGAAGTTCTTGGAATTAAGAGGCTTCTATGATGAGAAAAGTTGGGATAGCTTAAAGGACCTGTCTCAAGCTCCCTCAGATAGAGCAAACAACCTAAGGATACTGATGGAGAATCTGGGAATCAGTTTTTCAAACCCACAAGTGGCTCCTAACACAGCTTCTCCTTCAGTTGATACTGGACCAGAGGGTGAAGAAGCCACTCATCCTGATCCTGAGGGGGCCAATGATCCTGAACCAGAACAACCACATGGTTCACAAACTCATGATCAGGAGAGTGTACTACATGAACAAGAAACCAATGATCCTGAACCAGAACAACCACAAGGTTCACAAACTCATGATCAGGAGAGTGTACTACATGAACAAGAAACTGCTCAAGTTCAAGATGAAGTAGAGCAGCAAGAAGTTCAAGTTCAACCACTAAGGAGGAGTACAAGGACAAGGAACCCTCCTTCAAACTGGAAGAACACAAGGGTCTACTACAACAGTCAAGCAGTAGCTCATCCAACATCAGCAGTGTGTTCTCTTGCAAGATTTCCACTTGAGCACCAGGCCTTTATCACTGGGTTAGATCAGGGATCTGTACCAAGGTCATATGAGGAAGCCATGGAGAACAAGGAATGGAGGGACTCTGTTAATGATGAAGCAAATGCCATGATCATCAATGATACCTGGTATGAAAGTGAACTCCCAAAAGGAAAGAAGGCAGTTTCAAGCAAATGGGTGTTCACCATCAAGTATCTACCAAATGGCAAGGAAGAGAGAAAGAAATCGAGACTAGTGGCAAGAGGATTCACCCAGACCTATGGAGAAGACTATGTGGACACATTTGCACCAGTAGCCAAACTGCATACAATCCGGATCATTCTCTCTATTGCAACCAACCTGGAATGGGAGTTGTGGCAGATGGATGTCAAAAATGCTTTCCTACAAGGAGAGTTAGAAGATGAGGTTTACATGCACCCACCTCCTGGTCTTGAGAAGCTGGTTAAACCTGGAAATGTCCTCAGACTCAAGAAGGCAATCTATGGACTGAAGCAATCCCCAAGGGCGTGGTACCACAAGCTAAGCACCACCTTGAATGGAAGAGGCTTCAGGAAATCAGAGGCTGACCACACCTTGTTCACACTCCCCAGCACAAAAGGAATTGTGGTCATCTTGGTCTATGTAGATGATATAATCATCACAGGCAGTGACCAAGAAGGTATCAAAGAAACCAAGGTATTCCTTAAGTCTGTATTTGATATTAAAGATTTAGGTGAACTCAAGTACTTCCTTGGGATTGAAGTATGCCGCTCTAAAGAGGGGCTATTCTTGTCTCAAAGGAAGTACACACTTGATCTTTTAACTGAGGCAGGAAACCTTGGAGGAAGACAAGCCAAAACACCATTGGAAGAGGGCTACAAAGTACTTAGAGAGGGGGAGTTTGAAGACAAGCAGTATGGTGATGTGAAGCAGTATAGGAGGATGGTTGGGAAGCTCATCTACTTAACCATCACGAGGCCAGATATATGCTTTGCTGTGAACCAAGTTAGCCAACATATGCAGGCACCTAAGGTCCATCATTGGAATATGGTGGAAAGGATTATGAGATACCTGAGGGAGGCGCCTGGTCAAGGAGTTTGGATGTCTTGTAATGGAAGCACAGAAATTGTAGGCTACTGTGATGCTGATTGGGCAGGAGACAGAACTGATAGGAAATCAACAACTGGATACTGCACCTTCATTGGAGGTAACTTGGTAACTTGGAAGAGCAAGAAACAGAAGATTGTGTCATGCTCCAGTGCTGAAGCTGAATATAGGGCAATGAGGAAGCTCACCAGTGAGCTGATCTGGATCAGAAATCTCCTAAGGGACTTGGGCATAGAGACTACAAACCCCATCACTATGCATTGTGATAACCAGGCAGTAATTCACATAGCATCCAACAGTGTGTTCCATGAAAGGACTAAACACATTGAGGTAGATTGCCACAAGGTCAGGCAAGCTGTGGAGCAACAAATCATCTTGCCATGTTACACGAGAAGTGAGGATCAGCTGGCAGATATCTTTACCAAGGCAGCTAGCACCAAGGTCTGTGAGTTCATCCATTCAAAATTGGGACTCATAGACCTCACCTCTCACTAACTCTCCTTGCATGGAGACCTCTACTCTTTTTCCTTGATGTGTTTTTCTCCCACTGGGTTTTACACATTAAGGTTTTAATGAGGGAGGTTGTTCATGCTTCCAAGCTTGACCAGTCCCTATGGTCAAGCTTGAGGGGGAGTATTGAGCTGAAGTGAAGTATTAAATGAAGAAATAAGCCCTGAAGTGAAGTACAAGGCAAGTTAAGGTCTAGGAAGGAACTAGGAGTGAGGAGCAAGGTATCCCCACGTGTTATACTGTATGAAGACAAGTAAACCGTATGAATACAGTATAGGGACGTTGGGAATACCTTGCCAAACTCAAATTCAAATTCAAATCTAAATCTGGAGTTCAAATTCAAATCTGGAAACTGTTCTTTTCATTTTTACCCTGTCCCCTTGTCTCCTTGCCTGCTGGGGTTAATTTAACTCTTTATATGTTGTATTCTGATTCTGAATTAAGCAAGGAGAAATAAACCTCCTCTTTACTTGTTTACTCTCTCTCTCTTCTCTCACGAATTCTCTCCATTCTCCCTCTTGTTCTTGCTGTTCTTGAGTGTTCTTCACTATATTCTTCATAAACTTACAGTTTCTTAGTATGAGAGTGTATGAGACTTAGAGAGAATATGAGAGTGTATGAACCAGAGAGAATAATGAAGGAGGAGGCTCAATTCTCCTTAGGAATTTTGTGGGTACATGTAGGAGGCTTTATAGCCAAGTTACTAGACAAAACAACAACATTAAACTAACAATAAAACAGTGAAATTAAATACTATTATGAAATGAAGTTCAGAGCTGGTTGGGACAGACTGGTGTGGAGCAGGCTGTGGCATGGACAGTCTGGCACGTCCAGAGGAAGAGAAAGTGACTGGAGGAAGAAGGCACATTCAGCTTGGTGTGATAGTGACAGGTCCAGCTGCTTCTCCAAAGAACCCATGTGACTTCTACTGGTCCAAATCAAACCAGAACTAAGTACTTCCATTCAAACTTGATTCCCTTTACTTCTGGAGGCTCTCAACGTCCACATTAAGTCTCCCCAACTCCTTTCTTGCCTTGCAAGGTAAGTTAGGGCAAGATGAGTTGCTTGGGTAGCAAAACTGTACGGACAGATTCAAATATGCTTCTTCCAGATGCTTGATTTGCTTGTTCCTGATTTGCTTGGTCTTTCATCAACTCCAGCTTTTTTTATTCTTCATTCCAACACTCCCCCTCAAGCTTGACCATAGGAGAACCTTGGGCAAGCTTGGAACTGAGATTACTTGCCTCATTAAAAACCTAATTATAGGGAAAAAGAGTACAAGCAATCCAGCCTAGGTTTCGACAACTTTATTGGCAAGGAAGGGCGCCACTCCTTTCCTGATTCACACTCAAATGGTTCCATTTGAACCTTCTTTTTGTTTCACAGCTTGTCTCCCCCTTGTTTCTGACTTCTTGCCTTCTTCATTGGTTGAGATCAAGCCAACATGTCTTTGGGATGATATTGAGGAGTGTCTGCCCTCCTGGCTTGCACTTGAATCCCTCACTTCATCCTTCTTCAGAATGGCCTTGCAAATTGACTTGTAGAACTGACTTGATAGGGGGACTTTGCAAAGAGTCAGCTGCCATCTTTTTGTGAACTGCCTTCTCTTTGCTCAGCCAAGAGTATCCCTTTTCAACTCCACTCGTTTCCTTTGCTTCAGCTTGAACAATATGGCATTGGCTTCTCATTTAACACCCCTCCTCAAGCTTGACCTGAGAATGAGAGTATATGGTCAAGCTTGAAGCTGAGAGCCAATGACAACCAAAACCTTGAGACCACAGCCCTCTTGGCTGTCAATCTCTCTTGAGGAACCTCCTGTTGACCCTATTGGCTTCAGGTAAAACCTCTTTATCAATATCTCCACTGTACCAATCTTCCTCTCTACCATCTTGGTAGTTAATGAACACAATCAGTGTCCAAAGTGTTGTTGGGCAGTGGGCATTTCTCCATGGACAGGAATGTACATCTTCTGTAGGCTCTGAACACATGGGTTTCTTGCGCATTATTTTAAGGAGGCACACAGCTTATCAAGAACCTGAGCTGGTTTCTTGAACCTCCAGCCCATGGGGGCTTAGTGAAACTGAAATGGTTTGAGGTGTAGATTGTATATCCAACACCTCTTCTTACTGATTCCTTCCTTCAGGTCAGGTACACACTTCAAACACCTCATGTCCTCTTTCTGGTCGTGGGTTTTGGGGATCAAATAAAGAGCTTCAGCTTTGTGTCCCAGAGAATAGTTTGAAGAGCAAAGCTTTGAAGCTTCTTCAGTGAACTTGCTCCAAAAATTATTTTCTCCATGGGTTTTCTTCAGCATTTTGGACAAGAGGAGGTGTTTTGGTTTCTTCTTTGGACCCTTGGAAGTCTCTGGGGTCACCACTTCATTTGTTTTCTCCATCTTGGAGAGTTTTGGACCAGTGGACAAAAGAATGTTCCTACTGGTTTTGCAGGAGATTGGATTTGAAACTGGCCTTTGATGAAGCTTGCTGAACTGAGTTGAAGCTTTCTTGAGTTCCAGAGAATGAGATACTCCTCTATCTTGAGTTCTGGTGAGGTTCTTCCCTCCTGGAAGACCTTTGGACCAGAGGATAAAAGGATGTAACCAAGCAGATTTTAAAGAGAAACTTGAACAGAGATTCATTTGCGGAAGTAAGAAAGGTTTTCAGGAGCTTGTAGCTCTGATACCATGTTAGAATAGAGAGAATATGGTGAGAATGAAATTTTTTGAGAGTCTGGTTGAGAGAAAACAAGAGAATTGATGAGAGACAATAGTATGAGGCAGAATTGCCTTGTATGAGAGAATGAAAGATTATGGAGAGTTTAAGAGAGTTTCTTAGTATGAGAGTGTATGAGACTTAGAGAGAATATGAGAGTGTATGAACCAGAGAGAATAATGAAGGAGGAGGCTCAATTCTCCTTAGGAATTTCGTGGGTACATGTAGGAGGCTTTATAGCCAAGTTACTAGACAAAACAACAACATTAAACTAACAATAAAACAGTGAAATTAAATACTATTATGAAATGAAGTTCAGAGCTGGTTGGGACAGACTGGTGTGGAGCAGGCTGTGGCATGGACAGTCTGGCACGTCCAGAGGAAGAGAAAGTGACTGGAGGAAGAAGGCACATTCAGCTTGGTGTGATAGTGACAGGTCCAGCTGCTTCTCCAAAGAACCCATGTGACTTCTACTGGTCCAAATCAAACCAGAACTAAGTACTTCCATTCAAACTTGATTCCCTTTACTACTGGAGGCTCCCAACGTCCACATTAAGTCTCCCCAACTCCTTTCTTGCCTTGCAAGGTAAGTTAGGGCAAGATGAGTTGCTTGGGTAGCAAAACTGTACGGACAGATTCAAATATGCTTCTTCCAGATGCTTGATTTGCTTGTTCCTGATTTGCTTGGTCTTTCATCAACTCCAGCTTTTTTTATTCTTCATTCCAACAATGAGGTCCAAGTACCTGATTCAAACAATGCACAAACACATGCATTAATTCTCAAGGGGCAAACTTATTCAATCATAAGAATGAATATAGATTTAGGTACTTCCCTTGCATAATTTTCTGAAGAATGGACATTGACTTCTCATATTTAACACCCCTCCTCAAGCTTGACCTGAGAATGAGAGTATGTGGTCAAGCTTGGAAGATGAGAGTCAATGATGATCACCAATGTCTTGAGAACACAGCCCTCTTGGCTTGAATTGTGGCCTTTTCTCTTGAGTTTACTTCCTGTCCACCCTCTTGGCATCAGGTAAGTAACTTCTGAGCAATCTCTCCACTGCCCCATTCATCCTCTCAACCATCTTGGGAGTTAATGGACACAATCAGTCTCCAAAGTGTTGATGGGCAGTGGGCAATCTCCATGGTCAGGAATATACATCAAGTGTAGGCTCTGATCAACATGGGCAGGTTGTCAACAAACACTAAGACAAGCATCAGTAGACAACAAGAGATCAGATCATGGGTTTTCACCAAGTCTGATCTTTAAAACACATTTCAAACAAGCAGTGGACAGATATCTTCATGATTCTATCCTAGCAACACTCTCTGAATCCTAATCAACAAGACTAATCATTCAGGCCACAACACAATCAGTTCTCCTAAGGACAGAAACAAAACTATTCTTTCAAGACAACTTAACTTGAAGACAGTTTAACAACCTTAGGGAGATTCTAAACAAGATTGTGAGAATATATATTTAAGTAACCAAAGACTATAAGTAACCAGAGAAAAAGTAGAGAGTAGAGAATGATGTAACCAGAGTATTATTAGCGACAGAATGGGAGAATGATGGAGAATAAGTAACCTGGAGAATTAGAGAATGAGAGAATAGAGAATAGAAAAGAGAATTGTCTCAAGAGTACTAATGGACAGAGTTTTGCTCTGTTTTCTTGAGTTTTGCGGAAGCATAAACAGCCAGGACCATCCAATACTCATCAAGAGTTTGGTGCTTTATTAGCTGAAACATAATGGACCATTGAACAATTAATTTGCTCACTGATCTTAGACATATGCCACTGGAATAACTCATGAACTGATGTTTTCCAGGGGTTTCAACAAAAGAACCAACAGAATAACACATGAAGAAGTGTTTTCTGTGGCTTAGACAACAATGAATCCAATGGATCAAAACAGTTTGTCCACTGGTCAAAGAGATGCTCCATTAAGAGAAAGCTATTATCCAATGGATAAAGCATGATGGTGAAGCATTTTTGAAATCTTTCTCTTCCTCAAGCTTCATTCAAGGTAATAACAAGTACTGACCAAGCTAACACAATATCAGAGTGGGAGAGAAAGGATTTATTTAAACAAAACAGAGACAAAAGAGGTGAGTTTATTCCCAAAGAAGAGCAACAAAGCTCTGATACCATGTTGAAATTCATGAGTGTTTGTCTCATGTAAGGAGTGATTCATTCAACTTGTGACTGAATCCCCTTCAACCATACAACAAGAACTCACCATTCAAGATCATAGACAACCAACTTGTGGTTGAATCCTCATACACAGCTTACTATATAACCAAGAATCCTAGACAGTAAAATGGTTATATGAAGCAGAAACTCTCTAGTATGAATCTATCCTTCTGAAGTAACACAACACTTTGAGTTTGTGTACCTAAGATGAAGAGGATTTAGAATCAGTAATCTAGAGTTTAAGAACTAGATAAAGAAGAGTTTAGAGTAAGTTTTACAAGTATTAGGCTGCCTTAAGAGAGATAGAGTTAAGGCAGCCTCCAAACCATAATGTTTAACTCCTTACATTGTGAATATTGTTTAGACACAAGAAAGAGAGAGAGACACACGAATTTAGAGAGAGAAACTTGTATTGGTTCAGGTTAAATGTTACAAGTGATGGAGAAGCCTTTATATAGGCAATACACATGATTAAACAATTACTAAAACATGAAAACATAAACAAATAATTCTGTAGAGAATGAGAAGAGGCCAAAGGGGATACTGTTAACTTGAAGAGAAGAAATGAACATCTGAAGCTAAATGATGAAGATGGTCTAAAGTGCAAAGTTAGGGCAAAACCTCCGGAAATGTTTATCAAGGCTTAAGGAGTATCCAGAGGCTTGTCTAGAGTCAGAAAGAAGTCCAAGAAGGGCTTATATTGAAGTAGGAAGGCAATGGAGGAGTTTGGCAGAGTTTGGAAGAGAATGGTTGATGTGCAAAGTTTGGGTCGTCCGTACTGTACGGATCCGTACGGACTGTACGGACCGTACGGACATGGTCGACCCGGAATGTACTTTTCTCAACCTTTCAAGCCATTTTAGGCTTGTGCAAAATCCGGGACCAAAGTGTACGACCAAGGTGTCCGTACAACCCACTTTGGAGAAGACTTGGGTCTCAAGGCAAGGATATGGGCGAGTATGGTTATCCAAGGGAGAAAGATCCTGTTGGCATCTTCAAGATGCCTTAGGAAGCAACCAGGAAGGTGCCTTTCCCAGCTCATACTCGCAGCCATTCCTGTCCACACATTCAGTCCACAAGCCAGCACATGACAGGCTGTCTCTTGACCAAGGCGAGCTGCAATAAGGGCCAAGTATTTCAAATAGTGAATGGAGACTGCTTTTGGTCCAGATTCACTTCTCCTCTCCTCCAATCATCCTATACTACACGGATTGCCTTCCATCCAGAGATCATCCTAGCCGTTCATCATTCTTCAAGTGTTTCTATCCATAGGATCTAGGTTTATTAATCTGCTACTTGTATTGTCTATATAAAGCTATAAGTGGCGATTGTAAACCTTAAGGGAGTAAGGGGGATTTCCCCTCTCCACTTCTATAAACAAAAGCTTAGTGTTCTTGAATCAGTCTCTCTTAATCTATCTCTTTCTTAATCTCTCTAATCTCTCTAAACTCTCCTAATCTTTGTTTCTGGTTCAAGTAAACACTAAGTGAACCAGATCCACTCTCTTCACCATTTCGTGTTCTCTCTGTCCCTAAAGGGTTGTTCATATTGTTCTTCACACACACGAGTTCATACTCTGAAAATCTAACATGGTATCAGAGCCAGGTTATCAGAACTTGGTTCCTTCATCCGCTGAAGATCTAAGCTCACTCTCATGTCCATTCAAGCCCAAAAGATACTTCCTTTCCAGCAGGTTCAACCTCTACCAGAAGGTGTTCATCTGCTGCCCAGAAAGTGTTCTTGAAGACCCATACTCTCTCATACCCGTCCAGAAGAAAGAAGAGCCTTGGATCTAGAAGTTTTGGAGAGGACTTGCTCCCCTCTTCATCAAAACAGTCCAGGCCGGTTCCTATTCAAAGATCAGGAAGAAAGGTGAAAGCTTTCACCTTGTTACTGATGGAGGCGACTCAAGTATGAAGAAAGGTGGAGTCTTTGACATGGAGAGTCCAAGGGGAAGGTCCATGGAGGCAGGAGATGTTGGGGTCGACACCAATAGCTCTTGTCCAGTCCATGTATCACTGGTGGTTCAAGGAACTAACACTAGTTCCTTGACTGTAAGAAACTTCTTTCCCTTGAGTAAAGCTTGATCCTTTATGATCTATATGAACTGAAATGTGTGTGTGTGATGTGTTGAAGCCTGAGAATGTGTTTAAAGATTGCTAGATGTGAATGTTTAGAATCTGTTCCAGGTTGTATTGAAAGAGACTCGTTTGGTTTTTTGAGTTATTGAAATGCTTGCTCCAGTTCTTAATGATGCTTGCCATGATATTAGATAGTATGTTCTGAATCTACTTGCATACATGAATAGAACTGATTGAAAGTAAAGCATTGGGTCTGGTATTTGGAAATGATAATGTTGCTTAGTCTCTGTTCTAAATGGTTGTCTTGCTAGGATGATAGATTGTGTGTCTAATCCGGCTTGCTTTCATGAATAGAATAGGTTAAGACTGTTGCTGATGAAAACCCTTCTGGTTTTATTTCCCTGATTGATCTTGAGGGTGATTGGAATGGTCACTTCTGGTGGTTACTAACACACGCAGGTTGCTTTTGATGGATTAGACTCGAACTGATGGTGGATGGAATGAATGAATGGTTCTTCAGAACTGATCTATGGACTGACCAGAACTTGTGTAGAAGTGTCAGTAGATCGTGCAGTTTACCCACACAAACAATGATCTAAAGACAAGTAAGCCTTGCAGAGAATCAACTCCTAGGCATACAATGTTCAGAAGCTGAACAAAGGATTCACAGTTTGTAAGAAGTTTTTTAACAAAAAGGTGAATGATCTTATTGAGGTCGTGCAGCATCCTTATATAGTCTTACAAGAATGTAGAAAGCTAGAAATGATGTAGAAAACTAGGAACTTAGGAAACAGAAATGAAGACTAAGACTTTTTGACCACTTTTAAGTGTTTTGTTGAATGGCTCTTGGATGATCACGACCAAGACTTTCTTGCTGACTCTTTTCTGATATTTCTGGATGAGAATGGGTCTGAAAACATCTGAATAAAGGCCTGGTCGAATTTGGTAAGAAACAAACCCATAATGAACTTGTTATGATAATTCTCCTTGGGCTGCAACACTTCTTCTTGGGCCCCTTGATCCAAAATAGCTTCATAAGGTTTCTTGGACTTGAATTTCGTGGCTGATCCATCAGAAAGAGATAATGGACCCTTAACTTTGGTTTTGAACTCCTTTTGGGCTGAGAGAAACAAATCTGATCCATCTTCTTATTTGGGCCAAAAATCACTTGTCCAGCTAGGTCCATGGCAGCTTCAGTGTCACTCCCATTCAGCTCAGCTTGTCTTAGTGTAGTGTCACTCACATTCAGCTCAGGTCGACCTAGTGTAGTGTCACTCAGCTGGTTCAGCTCGTCCTGCTCCAAGTTCAGCTCACTCAGCTCAATCATCTCCTGGTTAGTGTCACTTAGCTCATCCAGCTCCAAGTGAGTGTCATTTAGCTCATCCAGCTCCAAGTTAGTGTCACTTAGCTGGTTCAGCTCATCTTCAGTCTCCTTAGATGGTTTCAGCTCAACCACTCTCACTTCAGCTGGTTTCAGCTGAGCCACACTCTGTATCAGCTCTTCCTCAGTCTCTCCAGCTGGTTTTAGCTCAGTATGATCGCCTTCCATCCATCCTGGCTTGTCCTTTGTTGGATGATCAGCTGGCTCGGCCATGGTTACATCATCCCCTCCTCCTTTGAAAAGATTTGTCCTCAAATCTGTATCTCCTACATCAAAAGGAAACAAATTAGACTTAAGACAAAGGTTCAAGCAAAGAAACATGTAAGCAACAGCAAAGAAAAGTTTTAGAAAGAAACTTCCTTGGAGTGTTGAAGCTGTTTTTCTCAAGTACTTCCATCTCCAAATCTCTGGCTGATAAGCAAGGTATCTGCCCTTGTTCCTTGCACTCGTTTGAAACTTATCCTGATGATCCTGGACACTCAAAACACAACCTAGATATCCAGAATTATATGTGCAAAACATGTTCTTGTTTAGATCAAAAATCAAACATTTCTTCTTTATAACATGTAGCACATGCCTAAAACATTCAATATGCTTATCAAAGAAGGTATTATAAACCAGAATATCATCAGAACTTGGAACAACACCATTCTCAAAGTGTGATCTCAAAACATGCCAATATTTTGCAGTTCCAGAACATAAACCAGCAAGTTTCAAAACAAAAACATACTCAGTTTCAGCTCTAAGTGATTTTGGTTCATGCAAATTCCTAACCATGAATTCTTCCAAGGCACATGTGGATGCAAGCAAATCACCATTGTCTAGTTTATGCTTAGAACAACTCAGAACAAAGCTATTTTCCTTGAAGACAAATGAATCAAACGATTTCCTAGAACAGAAAATAGACTGTTGCATAATAAGTTCTAATGCCTTTCCAGGATGATCAAAGCTTTGTTTATGTTCCATAAACTTCTCAAAATTCAAAACGAGACCAGGATTGAAGTTATGATCACAGTGAAAACGTTTTTGATCAGAGAATCTATCTGGTTCAAGTTCCTTAAAAGAATAAATCATGTTATCAAAAACAGAGTTTGAAACACAAAATTCTTTCACTTTATCAAGACCATAACGTTTCTCATCATCAGAACTATCCATAACAAACAGGTCAGGCACAGAATTAACCATAACAAGTTCCTTACACTGCTCTTGAGACTCCACAGAGAATGACTTATCTTCAGCTTCTACTTCAGTGTTGTTTGGCTGCTCCAACACTTCTTCTGGTGGGAAACTCTTTTGTGCTTCTCCTGCTGAGTTTTCTTCTAAGACCTGAGACACTGAATCAAGGCTACTCGGTTCCACCAGTTCAACACAGGTTAGTCCATCACAAGTATTACTGATAACAATTTCAGATTGAGGAGAGAAAAGAAAACAACCAACTTCTGTCTCAGATTCTTTCCTTACCTTAGTTGTTTCTGTTCCCATCTCTTGAATGATCTGCTCCTGCTTGCTGCAACTCATTGGGTCAGGAACCTTTGAGGAAGGTCTTGTACTCTTTCTTTCGTCCTTCTCTAGTTCCTTGAATATCTGGTTACACATATCAGTGATGTTTTGGGGAGTACTCATCTGCTTAAGAACTCTAAGCCGCAACTCCTGATCATCACGAGTATGGACAAGTTTTTCTTCCTCTTTGGACAGTATAGATTGTCCCCTGCTCGTCCTAATAGGTCTGTCCAGCAGTCTCCCTGGTCGTGACTTTTCCTGCAACAAATCGGTTTTGTTAAAACCAGATTTTTCTTTACTTGACAAGTGCTGTCTTTTTCCCAGCAAACTCTTTGTGGAGGAACTGAATTGGTTGGGCTGTGGGTTTCTCTCAGGACGTCTGGTAACACTGGATACATCCTGTCTCCTCCTTTTCATCTTAGCATCTTTCTGAACATGAAAATCAGTACCCAAAACATTATCAGTAGCAAAGGAAGCTCTTTTAAATTCAAATTTCTTATCCATTTCTTTCATCATTGTAGCCATCATGGCCATCTGGATCTTATCAAACTTATAGGTTTGTGTCTCCTTTCTTTTGATGACATCTCCAGCCATGGTTTCCTGTTACAACTCAACAAGAAAAGTTAGTACAAATAGATAGCCGAAGCCTCTCTTCTCTCAAGTGTTTCTCTCTGATTTTTCTGTGAGTTTATTTTTCTGTGAATCCAGTAGCTCAACAACAAACAAAGACAAGCCTGTATAGAATCAATTCCCCACCCCAAAGAGAAGAAAAAGATAGACAGATTGCAAGATTTTTGGTTGCAAGGAGCTTTACCACCAGAGACTGGATTTCTCTTCAGTCTGGCTGGATTTCTCTTCAGCCTCTTGTTTTTTTTTATAAACTGGTTGGCCTCCTTGCAGAACAACAGATAGATAGAGAAGAAATTCGACAGAGAAGATGAATAGATCAAATAGAAGATGAACAGACACAAAAATAGGTTCCCAAAGAGAGAAAGAGATTTTAAATTCAAACCACAAATCAGTAGCCCTCAATCTGCTCTGATACCAAATGATGAAAACCCTTCTGGTTTTATTTCCCTGATTGATCTTGAGGGTGATAGGAATGGTCACTTCTGGTGGTTACTAACACACGCAGGTTGCTTTTGATGGATTAGACTCGAACTGATGGTGGATGGAATGAATGAATGGTTCTTCAGAACTGATCTATGGACTGACCAGAACTTGTGTAGAAGTGTCAGTAGATCGTGCAGTTTACCCACACAAACAATGATCTAAAGACAAGTAAGCCTTGCAGAGAATCAACTCCTAGGCATACAATGTTCAGAAGCTGAACAAGGGATTCACAGTTTGTAAGAAGTTTTTTAACAAAAAGGTGAATGATCTTATTGAGGTCGTGCAGCATCCTTATATAGTCTTACAAGAATGTAGAAAGCTAGAAATGATGTAGAAAACTAGGAACTTAGGAAACAGAAATGAAGACTAAGACTTTTTGACCACTTTTAAGTGTTTTGTTGAATGGCTCTTGGATGATCACGACCAAGACTTTCTTGCTGACTCTTTTCTGATATTTCTGGATGAGAATGGGTCTGAAAACATCTGAATAAAGGCCTGGTCGAATTTGGTAAGAAACAAACCCATAATGAACTTGTTATGATAATTCTCCTTGGGCTGCAACACTTCTTCTTGGGCCCCTTGATCCAAAATAGCTTCATAAGGTTTCTTGGACTTGAATTTCGTGGCTGATCCATCAGAAAGAGATAATGGACCCTTAACTTTGGTTTTGAACTCCTTTTGGGCTGAGAGAAACAAATCTGATCCATCTTCTTATTTGGGCCAAAAATCACTTGTCCAGCTAGGTCCATGGCAGCTTCAGTGTCACTCCCATTCAGCTCAGCTTGTCTTAGTGTAGTGTCACTCACATTCAGCTCAGGTCGACCTAGTGTAGTGTCACTCAGCTGGTTCAGCTCGTCCTGCTCCAAGTTCAGCTCACTCAGCTCAATCATCTCCTGGTTAGTGTCACTTAGCTCATCCAGCTCCAAGTGAGTGTCATTTAGCTCATCCAGCTCCAAGTTAGTGTCACTTAGCTGGTTCAGCTCATCTTCAGTCTCCTTAGATGGTTTCAGCTCAACCACTCTCACTTCAGCTGGTTTCAGCTGAGCCACACTCTGTATCAGCTCTTCCTCAGTCTCTCCAGCTGGTTTTAGCTCAGTATGATCGCCTTCCATCCATCCTGGCTTGTCCTTTGTTGGATGATCAGCTGGCTCGGCCATGGTTACATCAGTTGCATTCGTTTATCATTGTTACTGCCTTAAGGTTGAGACACCTAGACTTGAATCTAAGGGTCGTTTAAGGCAGGAGTTATGTGCCTAATTGCTTGTGATTGTTCCTGATCAGTTCATCCATAGCAGTTAGAGAATGGTAAGCTTGCATTAGATGGATCTTAAGACAATGAGATACTGTCTAAGTGCAATGCTTGTGACATTGGTGATCAAACTTGATGATTAGT
The DNA here is from genome assembly GCA_905132765.1 of Moricandia arvensis. Lineage (NCBI taxonomy): Eukaryota > Viridiplantae > Streptophyta > Magnoliopsida > Brassicales > Brassicaceae > Moricandia > Moricandia arvensis. Next base: position 16,713 of record CAJHQP010009550.1, read on the forward strand.
CAAGGTTTGATCCCAATGCAAGTGTGTCTTATCTTGTTTGGAGTTTGAGTGTTGTTTCAGGTTCACAAGGGATGTCCTTGTTCAACATCAATCCGGAACAAAGAGGAAGACTTGCCCATTGCTGAAGCAGTGGAGAGTTGTTGGTGCTTGTGCATGAAGCCAGTAGTCTAAGCGCAGCTGTTGGGAGTGTTGTGCTCCTGGTTCGTGAAGATGCACAAGGCAAGGTCATCACTGAAGCTTGAGGAGGCCGGTGACCTGAGGGTACTTGGAGCTGAAGACATGAAGGTGGACCAGTGATTTAAGCGCAGCTGTTGGGGTGGTGTGCTCCTGGTTTGGATGCTTATTCAGGCTCACTTTCAAGCTTGAACCTAAACTCAATTCAAGCTTGAGGTGGGAACTTGAGTGAGCTACCTGATGATCTAAGTTCAAGACCTGGTTCCTCCTCACCATTGCACCAGGAATAGAAGATGGAGCCATCCGGGTTTAGACATTGGCGAGTCTAGACAAGAGAGTGGTCAGAGCACTCTTGGCTGTGTGAAGAAGAAGGTGACTCTACAATGCGGCTTCTGAAGTGAGGTGGTTGAAGAGTTAGCTGAGGTATCTTCCAGCATTCCATTCAAGGTGGCGAGATCAGAAAGGAGTGGGCAGTGGTGTGTTGATCAAGATCATGAAGCAATCCTTTCAAGCTTGACTTGTTCCACATGGTCAAGCTTGAGGGGGAGTATTGAGAAGCTTCAATGATCTGTGAAGTGAGAGTCCTTGGTGGTTGTTCAAGAAGAAGAAGCAACCAAGGCTGAGTTAGTATCTGGTAATCTGAGCACTTAAACCCAACAAGAGGTTGGGTGAAAGGGGGAGAGACCAAGATCAGTGTGGAGAGAGCTAGATGAGCTCAAGAAGAGTTAGTGGTGTGCAATGAGAGTCGGTCCAGACTTGCACCACAGTGAGGGCCATGATCCAGAGTTCTTTGTGTCCACCACACTGGTTGAGACACAAAGAACTCACTGGCCAATCCGTAGGCCTTGGAGATCTTACTCTTTTCCTTATCAAGGTTTTATCCCAAAAGGGTTTTCTTTGATAAGGTTTTTAATGAGGAGACTCTTCAAGGTTCCAAGCTTGACTTAGGATCACTAGAGTCAAGCTTGAGGGGGAGTGTTAACTTGAAGAGAAGAAATGAACATCTGAAGCTAAATGATGAAGATGGTCTAAAGTGCAAAGTTAGGGCAAAACCTCCGGAAATGTTTATCAAGGCTTAAGGAGTATCCAGAGGCTTGTCTAGAGTCAGAAAGAAGTCCAAGAAGGGCTTATATTGAAGTAGGAAGGCAATGGAGGAGTTTGGCAGAGTTTGGAAGAGAATGGTTGATGTGCAAAGTTCGGGTCGTCCGTACTGTACGGATCCGTACGGACTGTACGGACCGTACGGACATGGTCGACCCGGAATGTACTTTTCTCAACCTTTCAAGCCATTTTAGGCTTGTGCAAAATCCGGGACCAAAGTGTACGGCCAAGGTGTCCGTACAACCCTCTTTGGAGAAGACTTGGGTCTCAAGGCAAGGATATGGGCGAGTATGGTTATCCAAGGGAGAAAGATCCTGTTGGCATCTTCAAGATGCCTTAGGAAGCAACCAGGAAGGTGCCTTTCCCAGCTCATACTCGCAGCCATTCCTGTCCACACATTCAGTCCACAAGCCAGCACATGACAGGCTGTCTCTTGACCAAGGCGAGCTGCAATAAGGGCCAAGTATTTCAAATACTGAATGGAGACTGCTTTTGGTCCAGATTCACTTCTCCTCTCCTCCAATCATCCTATACTACACGGATTGCCTTCCATCCAGAGATCATCCTAGCCATTCATCATTCTTCAAGTGTTTCTATCCATAGGATCTAGGTTTATTAATCTGCTACTTGTATTGCCTATATAAAGCCATAAGTGGCGATTGTAAACCTTAAGGGAGTAAGGGGGATTTCCCCTCTCCACTTCTATAAACAAAAGCTTAGTGTTCTTGAATCAGTCTCTCTTAATCTATCTCTTTCTTAATCTCTCTAATCTCTCTAAACTCTCCTAATCTTTGTTTCTGGTTCAAGTAAACACTAAGTGAACCAGATCCACTCTCTTCACCATTTCGTGTTCTCTCTGTCCCTAAAGGGTTGTTCATCTTGTTCTTCACACACACGAGTTCATACTCTGAAAATCTAACAGATACAGCCAAGGTCTGGCTCGTCCAGGAACAGAAGAAAGGGACAGGAGGAAGGGTGTGGTCTCCATGGTGATAGTGACAGGTCTGCTACAACTCCTTATGCACCCATGTGACTTTTCTCTCCCTAATTCAAACCAGATCCTTCCTTTTGAATTCAAACTGAGTATCCTTAGGTTTCTGGAGGTTATCAACGTCCCTTAAGCCTTCCCACTTGTTTCTTGCCTTGCAAGGTAAGTTAGGTCAAGATGTTGCTTGTGGAGCAAGTCTGTACGGACAGAACCAAATTGGCTTCTCTTGATGAACTCTCTTTCAATAATGAACCAGCATCTTCTTCTGGTCATTCCTTTCTTTATTTTAACACCAAGTTACCAGATTGCCTCCAATGAAGGTACAATATCCAGTAGTTGATCTCCTATCAACCCTATCTCCTGCCCAATCAGCATCACAATATCCTACTATCTCAGTGCTTCCATTGCATCCCATCCACACTCCTTGGCCTGGAGCTTCTCTTAGGTACCTCAGAATCCTTTCAACCATGCTCCAGTGATGAATCTTTGGTGCTTTCATATTCTGACTGACTTGGTTCACAGCAAAACAGATGTCTGGTCTTGTAATGGTTAGGTAAATGAGTTTTCCAAACATTCTCCTATACATCTTCACATCTTCAAAGGGCTTGTCTTCAAACTCCCCCTCTCGCAGCACTTTGTAGCCATCTTCTAGTGGTGTCTTTGCTATCCTTCCTCCAAGATTACCTGACTCACTCAATAGATCAAGTGTGTACTTTCTTTGGGATAAGAATAGCCCCTCTTTAGATTGGGATATCTCAATCCCTAGAAAGTACTTTAGCTCACCCAAGTCTTTAATGTCAAAAGAAGATTTAAGAAAGGCTTTGGTTGAGGTGATACCTTCCTTATCACTCCCTGTGATGATAATGTCATCCACATATATCAGTATGACAACAATGCCTTGTTGACTGGTGATGGTAAAGAGGGTGTGATCAGCTTCAGACTTGATGAAACCTCTTCCATTGAGGGTTGTACTTAGCTTGTGGTACCAGGATCTTGGTGATTGCTTCAACCCATAGATTGCTTTCTTTAATCTAAGCACATTCCCTGGTTTAACAAGGTGTTCTAGCCCAGGAGGAGGTCTCATATAGACTTCCTCTTCTAGTTCACCTTGTAGGAAAGCATTCTTGACATCCATTTGCCATAAATCCCATTCCAAGTTGACTGCCAGTGAGAGAACAATCCTTATGGTGTGGAGTTTGGCTACTGGTGCAAATGTGTCTTGGTAATCTTCTCCAAAAACCTGAGTATATCCCCTTGCAACCAGCCTTGTCTTTTTCCTTTCTGGTTTTCCATTTGCTAAGTACTTGATGGTAAAGAGTAGACGACTTGTCACAGCTTTCTTGCCTTTGGGAAGCACAGTCTCATACCATGTATCATTCTTGATCATAGCATTGATCTCATCTCCAACTGAGTCTCTCCATCCATCAAGTTCCATTGCCTCTTCATAAGATCTCGGAATGTACTCTTGATCTATGCTGGTGATAAAGGCTTGATGTGCTGTGGGGTAGTGAGCCAGAGAGCAGACTGCTTGAATAGGATGAGCTACTGCCTGGCTATTAAAGTAAACCCTTGTGTTGATCCAGTTGGAAGGGTGGTTTCTCAGCCTTTTACTTCTCCTAAGCTGCTGAACCTCTTCCCTCTGCTCTCCTTCATCATAGCCAGCTTCATTTTGTTGGTTTTCATCCTGATCATGAACCTCATGCTCTTGACCAGTATTTGATTCTTCTTGACCAGTGTGAGAATCCTCTTGATTCTCTTGATCTCCCCCTTCAGGATTAGGATGAATAGCTTCTTCAGTTTCATTAACTCCATGAGGACCAGCTTCTGAAACTTTTCTAGGTTCTGGTTCTGATGATATTTCCTCTTGAGGCATACAAATGCCTAAATTCTCCAAGATATGCCTGAGGTTGTCTGCCCTATCTGAGGCTCCTTGAGATAGATCCTTGAGATTGTCCCAACTCTTCTCTTCATAATAACCTCTGGATTCAACAAACTTGACATCCCTGGAGACTAATACCCTTCTGGTTTCTGGAGCATAGCATTTGTACCCCTTTTGAGTAGTTGAGTAGCCTAGGAATATAGCTTTAGTACTTCTAGCTTCAAGCTTGTTTCTATGTTCTCCTGGCTGCAAAACATAGCACAAGCACCCAAATACACGCAAGTGGTTAATAGAGGGTTTTCTTTTGTTCATTACCTCATATGGTGTGAGATCATCTAGAACTCTTGTGGGGGTCCTATTGATCAGATAGCAAGCTGTCATCACAGCATCACTCCAGAAACGCTTTGGTACATTTCTGTAGAACATCATGGACCTTGCCACCTCCATTAAATGTCTATTCTTCCTCTCAGCTACACCATTTTGTTGTGGTGTATATGGGCAGCTGGTTTGATGAATGATTCCATGTTTGGCTAGGTGTGCTTTGAATGCAAGGCTTGTGTATTCTCCTCCATTATCTGACCTGAACACTTTGATCTTAACATTGAAGTGATTAGTTATGTAGTTTTCGAAATTAATAAAGGCTTCTAGCACCCTATCTTTTGATTGAATCATAGTTAACCAAGTATACTTAGATTTTTGATCTATAAATGTAACAAAGTATCTATGATTCTCCCTAGAGGTGCATGGAGCAGTCCAAACATCAGAATGAATAAGATCAAAGCAGTTTTCATAAATAGTAGATGACTTAGGAAACACACTCTTGCAATGCTTGCCAAGAATACAAGCCTCACAGCCATCATTTTTAAAGGAAACATCAGGCAGTAACAGGTTCAGTGCACGAGAATGGGGATGGCCTAACCTAGCATGCCATAATAAATCATTATCTAAAGCAGGAATTGAACTAAAAGCATAAGGTAAAGTTGAACAGGTCCTGGTGTCTTCAAGTAGATACAAGTCCTCCTTTGTAACACCTTTTCCAATCAACTTAAGAGTCTCAATATCCTGAAACACAACATCATTAGGACTGAAAATAACCTTGCATTTAAGATCAGTAGCAGCTTTCTTGACAGATAATAAATTA
>CAJHQP010009551.1:0-21990 GCA_905132765.1 Moricandia arvensis
AAACATATAATAAATAGGTTGCCACAATATCAAATAAAAATTACTAATTTTATCAATTTATTTCCTATTTTTGTTGGGTGATTTCTATTTCCAAATTAATATACTTTATACGCATTTCCGCCGCGTAGCGCGGGACAAAGACTCTAGTATGTATAAAGATAGATAATTCTTCACTTACAGCGTTCTCACAAAGTAAAAATATTGTATCTAAGAAAAAATTACATGTAGAGTCACATTATGACTTTATTAATTCATTTAGGAACCACTTCTTCTCTTGAGGTGCCGTTTTTCCATGTTTTTCGTCCATTCTATCTTTAACTAACTTTCTAAAGTTAACTCATATATTTTGACTCAACTAAAACATTTACAGGAAAAATCATTTACAAGGAAACCAAGAAAACAAAAACAAATATATTTCCCCCTTTTTTCTTTCTTTATTTTTATTGGTAAATTGTAAAAGTGTAAAAAGTTCTTTTTTTCTATCATCTTCTTTTTTTCATCTAGTGATTCATAAACAAACAAATGAATCAAACCCTAAAAAACTTGATCTGATTTTTTCTACATTTTATTTGTATGTATATCACAATGATGCTTCAAGAACATGTTCAGATCCGCCAAGGATGTTAATCACAAGAAAATGTTCATCACCATTAAATCCTTCCAATACATGTTCAGATGCTTCAGCGGATGTAAGAATAAAATAAAATTTCAAAGAAATAGAGATACCCAATGCAATTATTTCTCTGTTCATCACAAGAGACTCTACATATATTTGATTTTTCCTTCGGTATCTTGTTCAATTCACGTCCTTTCGCATACTCAATCTAACAAATGACATAATATCGCCATTGACATAAATAAACCTGAGATTTATTGCTGTTCTTGCATTGTACGATCCTGACTTCGACGAGGCTGTTGTGTCCAAGCAGCTATTGGATCCAAGCAGATTTCGATATGCTTATAGCCGGGAAAAATGGGCTTTTAATTCACGAAGTATTTGAAATCGACAATTTTAATACTCAACTATTGTTCGCGCAAAATTATTCTCCAACTAATAGTTGACTGCGGCGAAATTAGTGACCGAAATAGTCAACCGTAACTATTTAACGGAAAGATAACGGTTTTCCGTTAAATTTTTAACGGATTTTAATACAAATCATCTAAAACTCTCAGTTAAATACAACCCTACATATTTTTGTTATTTATTTAAATTCAATTTTTTAGTTAAGAATTATTTTAAAAATCATCTTAAATAATTTTATAAACATGAAATACAATTATAATTAATTTGTATTATTGTACATGTCACTATAAACCTCAAAATTTTTTTTAAAAGTAAAAATATTCTATATTGGTTATATCTAACTTAAGAATATGTTAAATTATAATTTTATTTTAAAAGAAATTGTTGTTTTTAATTCCTCAAGTATTTTTAATCGGCAAATTAAATACGCAAGTATTATATGGGCCATATTTATTTCTCAACTAATTATTGAATGCGCAAAATTATGATCAGAATAGTCAACCATTAAAAATTTAACGGAACCGTTATCTTTCCGTTAAATAGTTAACGGTTGACTATTTCGGTCCTAATTTCACGCAGTCAACTATTAGTAGGGGAATAATTTTGCGCGAGCAATAGTTGAGTATTAAAATTGCCGATTTCAAATACTCGGGAATTAAAAGCCCATTTTCCCGCTTAATAGCCATGTTTATTCGATTTTCTAATTTGGTCCCTTGTACTTTGATTAATCTCGTATTTTGGCCAATTTTCATATGTGCATATTTCTTTTATAATTTTCCCAAAACTTTCAATTGTGCATTTTAACTCTTTTTAAAAAGCAATGAACATAAATGCAACATTGACACTTAAATGCAATCTAAAATAACTAAACTAAGATGCTAAAATCATGTATATAAATGAGTTATCAACAAAATGATAGAGAATGAATTATTATTTCTATTTTTAACATTTTAAGTTTATTAGAGTTTTAGTCTATTTAGGATATATACACATCTTATATCCATGTATTGTTGTCCAATGTTTTCTTACTGTTTTGATGTCCACGTAGATCCATATTTATTCCATACATTATTCTAAAATATTTTATTTTATTCTATTTAATTTTTAGTTTGTATATGAAAGATCAAAGCAAAATTTACACATATACAATAAATTTTTTATTTCTAATATTTGGTTAAATTACTTAGTTATTTATATTTTAATCTTTTTAGCGCATAAAACAGTTCACTTATCCACATTTTTTACATTCACATTTATATAAACAACTCTCTAGTCTACAACAAATACATATCCACATTTTCTGTGTCCACACGTCAACTAAACAAAAGGAAAAAATGTGTACATATATTATAATATTTTTACATATAAATAATTTAAATAATAATGAATCAAATATGATAGGTTAAAAATATATTTAAAAAAAATAATCAAAAATTTTAGTCCCCACCACCTCACCTTTTTTTGCAAGTCTCACGAATGACTCATTCTGATACCATAAAATTGTTTTCAGAATGTTGTAGTGGAAAGCGTCTTTGTGAACAAGTTAATTGGGTTGTCGCATGAACATACATATTTAATGTCCACTTCTTGTATTCTCAAGTTCTCGTATGTACGAGAAAAACCTTGGAAGAATATGCTTTATTCTATCGCTCTTAATACAACCTTATTTGAGTTGAGCGACAAAAGCTGAATTATCTTCAAATACTTTTGTCGGTTCCTTCTTTGTAACTATCTCACTTGCTTCTTGTATATGCTGATTCATTGATCTAAGCCATACAATTTTGGAAATGCTTAGTGAATCACAATAGTTTCTACATTGTCCGAAGAAGTTACAACCAATGTTTGTTTCTATAAAAACCACAAAATCATGGTTTCACGGATTGTAAAACGTAGCCGGTTTTGACCGAGATTTATGTGGATCTGATAATATCCTACATCTAGAGACCCCACCATACCAAATGATATGTCCTCAAATTATCCTAGAGCTACTGATTACTCTTTCAAATAAGAGGTTCAACTGTAGTACTTATGGATCAAATCCACAAAGAGAGGAAGAGTATACAATAGATTGATAATCGACTTATTTAAGCTAGACAATTAATAAGACTTTAAAAATAGTAAATCAGGAAATAGTTGGTTTGTAAAAAAATGAGGAAAATAGCTAGATCTAGGGTTTTTAGGTAGTGAATTAGAATGGATAGAAGCCAAAGAGTTTCCAATCATAGAACACAAATCCAATTAGTAAAGATATTATTAAGTTATATATATATCTTATGGATAAGCTCAGAGTCTACAACTTTTGTGCGCAAATTCGGAATGACCATCAATCGATGGTATGCAAACGGCATTGATCGATGGCTTCCTTAGTTAAGCATTAAACGACTAGATTTGATTGGTTCACTTAGAATTTTAGACCTATTTATTGATTGTCCCTAGTAACTTAAGCTCAACAAGATTTTTTTCAGTTAACGATCCTACTCTCGCAGTATAAATTATCCTAAGATCATGGTTCTAGTTAGCTACTTTAGAATATAAGCAATAAGCACAATTCTGATGATAGATATAATAATCACCCTATCAATTCTATTGTTTGTCTAATCCATCTAAATCATTAACAAACCCTAAACCTAACAAGGTGGCTACTCAAACATAGCTAAGAATAACATAATCATAAAAATGAAATAATTCATAAGATAAAGAATAGGGATATAAATTGGGCTCCAATACAAAGCTTGAGAAGTCTTGATCTTCTCCCCAAAACTCTTAAGCTACTATGTTTTTTATGAAAAGTATCAATGCTTGTAAAAATTCTCTCTTTCCATAAAACACTAACAAAGATCAATAAACTAGGTAAAACTCGTCTTGGGGCAATCTTGTAATTTTTGTGACTTGGACTTCAAGTCGGGTACTTTTTGAATTGGGCTATTGCTCGTCGACCGTCGATCGACGCAATGCTCTGTCTCGACTCATACCTTTTTGAATTTGACCAGCTACTGGGTTTCTCTCTCTCTCTGAGCTCCCAAAAGCCTCGTAATCTTTACAATGCTCAAAAATATGCCTTGACCTGAAAAGACTCTAAAACACATCCTAGACACACATACAAACTCAAAATAGGACTTATAATATGATCTAAAGGATATAAATACTAGGACTTATCAACTCCCCCATACTTACATTTTGCTTGTCTTCAACAAAAAACAAGGGTAAAGATGTGGAAGAGGTTTGAAAACATAGGGACTCAAAAAATCTCTAGTTTATCATTATCACCTTTACTATGTTGCTACCACATCAAACAAGTGTCAATCTTAGATAAATTTTATATACCTTATCATAGTATAACAACCAAATTCATTTTACCAACAATTTAGCAAATATTAGCTTGACTCACCCCTCTACTAGCCTCATTTCTTGAATTAAATAAAAGTGTAGGCTTTACCTTGGGAGTATTGATCAGAGGATACATAGAATCTTATCCCTACAAGTATCTGAACACACATGCAGTCTTCTCTAATTCCTTTCTTCCCTCTTTCTCTCTTCTCTGAATCTCTTTATACTTTTTTATAAGTCCAATTAATCAATGATGCTGATACAGTCCATCTTGTTCATCTTTCTTTTTCTTTTCTCTTTTTTTTTTGACAAAATGTAGGCGAATAATGGGGTGATATGTACTTTGCCTATCCCACGCTTCCACAGGTTGTAATCAGTCTTTTATGAGTTAGAATAATGGGGTCAAAGGTAATTTACCTACCTCTCCTCAACTTTCAGGAAATCATCTCAATATTTTATTTTATAGATGCCGAAGAGAGAGAGAGAAGGGAATCAGAAGCACACCGAATTTTACCTTCCAGACTTACAAGAGAAATCTGATCAAATGTATACCAAACCCCAAAGCAAACAAATAAGTCAAATTAGGTTGGAGGTTAGCTTTGGCTCCTTCAAAATTTCTAAGCAAGTGTGATATAGTGGTAGGATGATACACTTTGGTATCTTTAGTACTCTCTGCAATCAACCAATCTAGAATTGTGTTGTAGAATGGTTAGATAATAAGTAAAAATTTAAATCTGATCAATCCCTTTCTTGACACAATAAAACACATAAGAATAAAACTCCAAAATAGAAAAAAATATCAGTAAACCTCCTCTAGACTTAAATAAAGATTCCCTAATGTTATCCCATCTCAGTTAGGTGGGAAAAATTAAAACATAAGTGAAAGTAAAAAAGATAGTCTAAAATACCAGACTCTGTTACACGTGTCGATCGATGGTGATTTCATGATGTCGTCCGATGGTGATGGGTATCGACTGATGCTTGTGGTCCGTCGTCTAACGATGGCTTGGTTCTCGATCTTCCTTTTTTTTAACTACAAATAAAGAAAAATATGAAAATTAGTAAAATAATGTAAATAAAAGAAATTTAAAACATACCTAATAGTGGGTTGCTTCCCACTTAGCGCTTGGTCATAGTTTTTAGCATGCCTTTTAGCACTCTTTGGACTAAGATGGGGTACAGTATCACTTGTTGGAAAAAAGTGTCTACATCTTCATTGCTCATCTGGAACCAAGTACCGAACGAAGCTTCTTATGGCTTCTTCACCTCTTGTTCTTTGGTTGTCCATTTTCTCTTTGGCAATCTCAATTTGACTCATCATCTTCTGAAGGTTGTCAATGTGTTTTTGTAACCAGCCAGTCCTAATATTTTTGGGTATGGATATGTCATCCAATATCATGGAGATATCTTCCATCATCATGTATGAGATGCATAAACTCCATCAATTTTATCTTCTAGCTGCTTCTCAGTTACAAGCCTCTGTCTAAATGGTTCGCGTGAAGTGTTGAACGATGGTCGAGCTCGTCCATCGATCGATAGTGCTTTGTTTGCTCCATTCGGTTTTGTCTCTGAATCATCTAATAAGTAGAGTCCATCTTTTGATTCATCTCCTCCATGCATGTAGTTAACCAGCTAATACTGTTGTTGAATGTGTAATAGATATCATCAATCCTCTTGTAATAGTCATCCATCAACATCTCCTAGGCTCTATAGATGCCTTATACCATGTCATATAATTTTGCTTTGTTGTACATTTTTGTCTCTGGCATGGTCCTATCAAAGTTCTTTGCATACTCTGGCAAACAAAGACGAGTGTGTCCAATGATGGCTGCTCTCTAAAGAATATCTCTTATGACTTCCTTTGACACGTTGATGATTCTGCCATCTATAGCTCGTGCATTGCCATATTTGTCTTTGTAGACGCCATACTCATCTCTTTCTTCACCATAAGCAAAATTCTCTGGATCAAACACTTCAGCTTCTGATCTGTAACCGGCGAAGTGCTCTGTAAGGCAACTGTCAATCGACGGTAGCCGTGGTGTGTTGATCGACGATAGCAGTGGTGTGTCGATCGATGCTATGTTGTTATTTGGACGGTTGTCATGTTGTTGTCTGAAGAGGTTTCCTGATCCCTTGGCCGTTGAGAGTATGTTAGTAACATCGTTCCTTAGATACGTCGAGAATATGTCCATCCATTGCTCGTTCATATCCTTCTGGATCCGCTTATAATTCTGAACTCATATGGTCTTAGATAACCCATTAATATGCATTTGTATTTTGCTATATTTAGCATTCGATAGGCGATAGGGCCATTTCAATCGATTGTCGTGATCCACAGTTTTCATCAGATCCTCAATATTTCCCATCTTCCTCTAGTACAATATAGCGAGCGATACTCGTTTGGGCTTTCTTCTTCGTGTTATAAGATTTTTTCATAATCTGGGTTAGCCCCGTATCATTGCACTAGTTCATGGGTTGTTTTTATCGATGTCAAAGGGGTTTGGTATCGATCAACTGTTTTTTAGCATTTGTTGATCGATGTATTGGTGGGGTGTCAATCAATGCTTCATCGTAAAAGTCATTTCTCTTGCTCAAAATTCGCAGAAAATGTGACCACAAGTCCTGGTTCATGAACCAAATCAATGAGAGCAGTATTGGTTTCTATTTTGAACCATGCTCATAGTAATGATTTTGATCAATAAGAGATAGATGCAACATGTTTGTCTTCATGTCGCATACTTCTCTTATTGTGGGCATGAAAGCTCTTCCAAGTATCAGGGATGAATGCTGCTCCACTTGGACGTCTAAGACATGAAAGTCTACATGAATTAGGGCATTGCCAATTTTCACTTGGAGGTCTTTGACTATGCCTCCTCAATTCAACTTAGAGAAATCCACAAAAGTGAATGAATCACTAGAAGGTTCCACCTTTAAGCTTAGGATCTCTGACATGGTTCTTGGCATAATGCTTACTGAAGAAACGGTAGTGCATGGGGGTAGTTATGTCCCTTGATGTTGCAAGGAACCACAAACTTTCCAGGGTCGCTTCTCTTCTTCAACTTAACCCTCTTCTTTATCTTCTCCCTCATATGATTGAACATTCGTCTTCTTTAGTCTCTTGGTTTCTATGTAGAACATCCATAATCTGTGAGTGTAATAAGCGTCCTCGAATGGGGTTTTTAAAGGGATTCTAAGGACTCTATTAGAAAGATGTCCATCTCTTTCTCATTAGCTTCCCTTCTAAAGATGCTTAGGGACCTTCTTCTTTCCTCTATAATGTCTATCCGTAGCTTCCTCAATTACCGTAGGGACTGGTTTACCTGTTTGTCTGGGTTTGGGTTGTGTGGGTTTCAAGTGCTTATTAGCATATAAAAGACTCATGATTATGCTTGGAAACAGACATCCTTTTGTTTCGAACGGGCGTCGATCGATATAAGGGTCCGACTGTCGATTAATGTTCATCTCTTCAAATAATTCCACGGATTCTTCAGGTACCGTCAATTGGTGGTTAGCTTCGATGTTGATCAATAGTCGTTCGAACAAGGGCAGGGGATTCTCACGAATTTCTTCCTCTTGGTGCCTAAATTCTTCCACAACTTGCCAAAATTCATCATCTATAATGGCACTGACGTGGTGCTTCTATCCAGCTTCAATCTTTTCCTTGATTAAGGCTTCTTTTCTCCTCACAGCCTCACTGGTCTGAATAACTTGATTCTCTATCTTCTTCACATGTGTGTTGAGAGATTCAAATTTCGTGTTGAGGTTGGCATAGACAACATAGATCTTTCCATTGAAATCCACTTTTATCCTCCGCTGTCCCTCCCGAACCTTGTAAATCATGGCTTCAGTCTGTTCTCATGAGTATTTGATGGGGTGTTCTGATTGTAGGAGGCTCCATAGTTTTTTTTTTGTTGTAGGCTCTCTGCAGCTTTGATCTTTGGTTCTAGCTACTCCTCTGACCATTTTCCATGAGAATTTATGTATCTAATTCTCATATCTCTGGAATCCATTTCACCAACACAGTTCACATCCATCTTCTTCACCTTTCTCATTGTCAGATCATTTAACTTCTACACCTTTTGTGAGCCTAACTTGCATCTTCAGAAAACTTTGAACATTTTCCAACTTGGCTTTATTTTTTTCCATATGATCTTTGGTTAGTGTAAGGACTGATTTTCTCGCCTCATGATCATTATTCTTGGTGATGTTGCTAGCTGCCAAATTTTCTATCAATATGGTAGCTTCTTCTTGACTCCTAGTGCAAAATTTTCCCTCACTGTCTATGTCTAAAGTCACCTTGGTATGACAGCTCAATACCTCTGAAGAAAGTGCTGAAGAAGTTGCACTTCATTAAATCCATGTTGTGGCAATCTCTTTGGTAGGAATTTGAATCTGATCCAGAAGTTTTTCTGAAAGACTTTTGCAGGATCCTGTGTGAATGTAGCGATTCTGCTCCGTAAATCTACAGCTCTGGCATCATCAAAGAGTTACGCAGGAAGACGTTTTTGATGTCAGTCAAGATATAAGAGATCCTCATGGTAGCTGATTAAGCCAATATGAAGCATATCCAACAAGCGAATATTTGAAGATCTTGCATAGAAGGTAGTCCTCAGGGACTCCATTACCCTTGATGGCAACACAAGATCTTCACTCCAAAGGATCCATAGGGTGCTCATGAGAATGACCATAAAATGGTGTATGTGCCACAAGTGTGAAATAGGTTGACTTCAGCTCAAAATCGTTTGTCTAGAAAGATGGAGGACAAATAGCAGATTTGTTGGCATTATAATTGATCTGGACATTTGTAGTCAACCAACGTTCTGGGTTGAGCATCATGGGCTCCAGCTTGAGCTACAACAGCTTCTTTTAGTTCAGGGATTAGAATCCCCTGATCATCAATTCTCTGAGTTGTTGCATTACATAAATGACCATCGGGGTCGTACATGTCCCCTCTCTCATTCCTAGTCACGATCAGCATATGAACCATTTCTGATTCTGGGAATCACTGTCGAGCGATGTGTCGTTACTAGTGTCGATTGGTTCCAGCAGATGGGTGTCAATCGACGAAAAAGTGTTCGCGCGTCGATTGATGCTTGACGGCTTTTCCTTTTGGATGCTACGGTCGATGGTTATTGGGTATTAGAAAATTAAGTATTTTTCCTTATTGTTTTTGGTACTGCTGGGCATGCACCTGAAAGACAACGAAAAAAATTTGTAAGTAAACTAAAAATAAAACCTAGACAAAACTTGAAAACAAATCTAATGGCGATTGTTGTTCCCCGGGAACGGCGCCAAATTTGATATATGCTCAATTTACCCTTAAAGCTACTAATTTACTCTCTCAAAATTAAAGGTTCAGTTGTAGTACTTAGGGATCGAATTCACAGAGAGCGAAGACACACAATAGATTTGATAATCAACTTAGTTAATCTAGGCAATTAATAAGACTTTAGAAATAGTAAATCAGGAAATAGTTGGTTTGTAAATAAGTAAGGAAAATAGCTAGATCTAGGATTTTCAGGTACGTGAATTATAATGGAATAGAAGCCCAAGAGGTTTTCAATCATAGAACAAAATTCAATTAGTAAGTATATTATAAGTTATAATATATCTTATGGCTAAGCTCAAAGTTTACAACTTTCGTGTGCAAATTCAGAATGACCGTCGATTGATGGTATGCAAACGACATCCGATCGATGGCTTTTTTAGTCAAGCATAAATGACCAGATTCGATTGGTTCATTTGGAATTACTAGACCTAACTATCGATTTTCCTTAGTAACTTAAGCTCAACAAGATTTTTCCAGGTAACGATCCTACTCTTACAGTATCAACTATCCTAAAATCAGGATTATAGTTAGCTACTTTAGAACGCAAAGAAATAAGCACAATTTGATGATAGATCTAATAATCACCCTAAGAATTTTATTGTTTAGCTAATCCATCAAAACCATTAATAAACCCTAAACCTAACAAGGTGACTACTCAGACATAGCTAAGCAGAACATAATCATTAACATGAAATAATGTCTAAGATAAAGAATATGGATAGAAATTTGGGTTCCAATACAAAGCTTGAGAAGTCTTGATCTTCTCCCCAAAAATCCTAAACGGTTATGTTTGTTATGAAAAATATCAATGCTTGTAAAAGGCTCTCTTTGCATAAAACACTAGCAAATATAATATAAAGTAGGTAAAACTCGGCCAAGGGTAATCTTGTAATTTCTATGACTTGGGCTTCAAATCGGATACTTTATGAATTGGGGTACTGCGCATCGACCTTCGATCGACGGCAAGAGTGTGTCGTCGATCAACACAATGCTCTGTCACGACTCGTACATTGCTGAATTTGACCAGCTACGGGTTCCTCTCTTTTTGAGTTCTAGAAAGCCTCATAATCTCTACAATGTTCCACAATGTGCCTAGACCTGAAAAGACTCTAAAAAACATTTTAAACACACATAAAATGCTCCAAATAGGGCATATACTATGGTCTAAAACATATAAATATTAGGACCTATCACCAAACTCAGAGTTTTCTAGGAATAAATCAAAACATACCTTGGAGAGAACGAATATATTCTCGACTCCATTCTAATGTCCATGAATATGAGATAAGCTATATCTTACAAATAAATTAGTAGCTAAAAATATATTTTTCATGATCTTTTGAAACAGCATCTCTTTCAAATAGATGCTCAAATATTTGAGATATCTTAATATTTTTTCTTACAAAATCTTTCATCTCCAATTTTCTTTATATACGGCTTGTTATAACTCTTTTGGAGTTTTATAGAGTTCTCAGGAACATAATTTTGCTAGTATTAATCTTTCAGGGCTTATAAAATATTAACATGCAAATCAAGTCATTTTGTCCTTTTAGATATACAAATATTTTTTGACAACCCTTCTAGACATACCAATATACTGCATCTAGCCATCTATTATAATTTTCTCCTCTAACCTTGTAACAAACCATTTTTAGTATCACAAGGTCATATTTCGTTTCATTTTCTGGAGAAATATATACCTTTTATTTGTTTGGACTTCTCGTCCTAAAATTTCTTGTTTTTCTTACGAGCTTTATAGAGACTTGATTGTGTCGTTTCAGTTTTGGAATACTTTTCTTTCAACCCTCATACACAGAAGGTAGATTCATGATCCTCATTTATATCGCGTGCTTTGTCATTTATTGTGAAAAATATATTTTATCTTTGGTTCCATCTTTTTATCCATAATGATATGGTTAATCGAGATCTCTTTATCTTATTAATTATTTACTCAAGTGCCCTATTATAGTATTAACCATATCAACAGTCTCTTCATGAGATTCATTCTTTATTTATATATTTCTCCTTTTCGAAGATTCTTTCGAACCAAAGCAGTCTATCAAGTTTTTTACGCATAAACATATAAAACCGTCCTTTCATGACATATATTTTTATCGGAGCCTTTACAGCTGGAATATATGATTCAAAATTTTTATTATGTCTGGCAATTATTTATGTAAATGAATTATCCTTGACTTCATGTTCATATTCATTTATATGAGGATCCCATTTTCATGATAATCCATTTCACATATATCATCATCAGCCGCTCATATGCTTATGGCATTTGATTTGCAACATATTCTAAATAGTGATCGGTTAAGGTTCATATTCAATCCAAACTATTCAGAAATTTTCATATTATTATATAATTATGCAAATCTTGCAAGCATATATATTAATTATTCCATATAATTTATCCATCTAGATTGTATATGTCTGTTTACATGCACTACTACATGTTTTATAACTGATTATGGAGATATTAATTCATCATATTGAATTTACTTTATAAGTTATTTTTCTAGTGAGAATATAACCTTCTGATGCTCCACTTATTGGGATTTTTTAATTCTCTCCCTTGAGATGATGACCATTTCTGTCCATCCAGCTCGACTTAATTCCACTCTAGAACCAATAACATATTTAGTTACCCATTTTCAAGTCATGAATTATGTTTCAAATCCATTAGTGTGGGATTCTGATTTGGGGTCTACTTAAAGAAATCACATCCAAGGAACTTGTTTAATGATTCATCTCCCATGATGGTTTCTTTTATTTTCTTTAATATATGCTATATGTGAAGAATTTGTGGTTTTCACATTTTAAATGGCTATATATTAGTAACCTTCATCGTTTATTACCATTTATATTTTCATCTTTTTTTTATGCATGTCTTTGCATCGTAAGCTCTTCTAGAACCAATAATTTTTGCATTGCCATATTTTATATATTAACGATTTCCAAAGTAATATTTGTTTTGAGAGAAAATAGGTATTTGTTACCTTTAGTAACAATGTACGATGAAGCACTATTTTCCAAATATATATCTCCATCATAAATCTCAAAACTGCATCTTTTCAATTTAAGTCACAATATATGCGTTGTTATATATATTAAACAAAACATTTATTTTACAAAAGAAGCTACAAATATCATATAAAACAGGAAGTGTTATCTTCTTCAGGAAGATAACCATTATATCATATCGATTTCATTATTCGTTGATACTCTCCTTATAAACCAAAAAATCTGAAACGTCGAGCTGAGTATCATTATTCAAGCCATGGAAATATGGCCCGGGTTCATCCGAGATGAAGTTGGTTTCACTTTCTTCCTCTTTTTACTTTTTTGATTTTTGATACAGATCGACTAAATATTTTGGCGCACGATAAATATGTACCAAGTTTTCTTTCATGCCGCATCTGTAGCAAACATTTTCAGTTTGATTTCAAACATCAGCCACTTTCATTTTCGTAGAAGGTCTCATTAGTTATTTCATTATAAGGACAAAATCTTCTTCCTCGTCCTCTTCCACGACCACGATAGCCGGTTTCTACCGTGTCCACATCCTCTTCCTTCCCAATTATTATAACTAGATGATGTAACATTCGCTTCAAGGAACAGAGTCGATCCAGTGGGGATGGGAATGATGGTTTAACATCACTAGTTGGTTATTATGCTCTGATGCAAGGAGGACTTGCATTAACTCCGGTAACGGGTAATTCCATTTGACCGGTATTGTTGCTACATGAGTACGTTTCCAGGATGGAACGTAGAGAGGTTTCTCTATCATATCATAATCACTTATTTTCTCTCCACATAACACCATCCTAGATGTAATTCCCTAGAATCTCAAGGAATTATATTCACTAAGAATTTTATAGTCATGGAACCAGAAATAGATCCACTTGTGCTTGGTTTTCGGTAAGACACATATTTTTAATGAAAGAACCTATATTTTAATGATTTCCAAAGATTCCACATGATTCTGTTTTGTAATATATTCATCTTTTAAACCATCATGGTATATGGTGTTGTAAAAATATCATTGCTACATTTTTCTCATCCGAGGCCGTTTTGAATTATCAATGATTTCTAAAAGCCCGCTTCCTCTTAGGTGCATCTTTGCACCTACTGCTCATGTCATATAATTATTTTCAGTAATATTAAGGGCAGTTATTTCAAAGATTTTTCAAATTTGGACAAAATAATTGTATTTATAAAAGAACATATAAAAATTTAATAAAAATGCAGAATTTAAGTGCAGAAGTTGAAAGGCAGAACTTAAAGAAATATATTAAATTTTGAAATTTAAAGAACATAAATAAAATCGGAGGTATATCCTACCATATGATCCGAGGAGACATAGTTTTGCCATGTTAATCTTTTTTTTAATTCAAGGAGGCAAATCATTCCATATGATCATGTCAGACATAGTCTAACCATATTGATCATTTTATATTCACAAAGGAAAAGCATACCACGTGATCCTCTGATCGTGAAGCATAACCTACCATAACCCAGTCTGGAAAGCCAAAACCTAGCATATCAATAAAAATAATAAAAGGAGACGGCAAAGCCTAATCACTCTAGAACAATAATAAAATTAAATAACTGAAATATATTTAAAATATAAATTAAACATAAAATCGCTGATATAAAAACGCTCGTGATGATTACGTGTTGAAAATTGACTAAAAAACACTCATCCCTTTTAATATAATTCACAAATGATTGTACATTATGGGTTTTTTTGAGATATCATTCTAAGCCATGCGTTGAATTTATGTCTTTCATGTTCTTGTATAGATTTATCACACCAAATGAAGAAGCATTGAGTCTAATTACAATGTAAATTTTAAAATTAGTTCAAAATAAGTTTTTTAAGTGCAAAAAAAAAAGCTAGGATATCTCTAATGGTTTGTATCCATTTCCCCTTAAAATGATTTTTTGTTTTAATCCAATGATTCTTTCATTTTTCTCCTTAAGACAAAATATTCTAAGTATACTCTATTATTAATATTTAATATTAGCTCTAAAAATTCTTATTATTCTAAAAAAGTACAAAAAAAATATTACTATTAGTCCTACTTTGGTGACAAAATTTGTTTTAAATCTATCTTATGGTATTCATCTATTATATATATATTATAAATTTTTAAACTGAATATATTATATATTAAATTTATGATAATTTTAAAATTGTATGATGCTACTGCTCTACCAATCACTTTTTAAAAAACTTTAATAAGAGCTTACAGCTTCCACAACATACAGCTTCTGCAGCATACTGCTTCTACAACATACTGCTACTGCTTTATCATCAGATGTACCAATCGAGGCCTTATTATGTAAGAGGGACCCATAGTTAGTTGGAGAGTTTAGTGAGGATTTGGTATTGGTTTGTTTCTCATATCGAGAACAAGATTGTATTGAGAGGATTGTTCGTTACATTACAGATAGTAATATTTAATGTTCTCTATCAAATTGGTGGGGTTAACGATCTAGATCGAAAAATCGTGATAACGGAATGAAGAAGTCACGGAGGAATCAAGGTTCAACAGTGAAACACACAGAAAGAAACTTTGTGAGTTGGAAGGATTTCAAAAGATCGGTTGTTTAGAAAGATTTAGTAGAGAAAATCTAAGGGATCCGAGTCAACCGTTCTTTGCATTTAAGAAAATTGGCAACATTGCTCAGTACATTCATCTGTTTGAAGATCTGTCTATGCAAGTAAGAGGCTTGACTCATAGGCATTGGAAGGGGATTTTATGAATGAACTGAAACCAGAGATTAGAGAGATGGTTAATATGAATAAACCGGTGGACCCTCTAGAGATGATTGCTACGGCTTATCAAATGGAGGATAGCATCTTGCATAAGATAGTTTGTAGAGAAAGAAGCCAGGGTCTGCCGACAAACTTATACCAAGTTGTTTTGTACCGTCTTCCACGTGTACATATTGGCAGTAAAAAAACAACAATCTAAAGCTGTTGTTACTCAAGATAAAGGAGGAAGTAACAAGGCACAGAGACCCCAATTACGTCTAACAGACATACAAATTGCAGAGAAGAAGAGATTGGGATTGTGTTTTACCTGTGATGACAAATGGTCAAGACAACATTGGTGTCCAAACCGATACTTACAGGTGTTGACGATGGAGAACGGAATTGAAATGGAGATAGTGGACCAGTCGTTAGTGGAGATTGAAGCAGAGGTGGAGAGTCTCGAATCTACTTTAATGGTATTGTCTTTGAACTAGTTTTTGGAAATTTCTTCTCCAACTAGGAAAAATAAGGGGAATGATTAACAAGAGTGGAGTGGTAGTGATGATAGAAAGTGGCGCCACCCATAATTTCATTTCACCATCTATGGTGGCGCAATATAACTCAATGTAACAAGAAACTCTAACTTGGAGGTCTTATTGGGAACGGGGATTTCAATTCAGGGCACTAGAATTGGTCTGGAGATTGTGTTGCCAGCAATGATGTTTAAGGAAGATATTTTCATCTTGGAGTTAGGTAATACAGACTTATCTTGGGCGTTCAGTGGTTAAGAACATTAGGAGTGTGTACCGTGGATTGGGAGAAGAATGGATGGTCTTTTAACTACAGTGGGAGACAAGTTATACTCACATGGGATCCAAGTTTACATGGTCCAAATGTGTCACTTAGGACTTTTACAGCGGGTGTGAAGATTCAATATAAAGGGGTGGAGATTGGTTTATAAAGTATGGATAAGAAGGGTAAGCAAAAGGAAGTGATTCCACAGCTGATACTGAATGTGTTACATAAGTATGAAGTTGTGTTCTAGAAACCAACAAGTTTACCTCCTATGAGGAGCAGAAAACATGCAATTTTGTTTCAGGATAAGACCAACCTATAAGTTTCAGATCTTATAGGTATCCACATGGACATAAAAGATAATGGAGAAGTTGGTACAAGACATGTTGGCAGAGGGGTTGATTGAACCAAGTCATAGTCCTTTTTTTGAGTCCAGTTTTGCTGGTTAAAAATGATAACTCGCATAGGTTCTGAGTGGACTACGGAGCTTTAAATAGAGATACAATCCCAAGATAAATATCTTATTCCCATGATAGATAAGTTGCTAGATGAACTTCATGGGGGGAAATATCTTTACAAAGGTTGACTTACGTCTAGGTTACCATCAAATAAGGATGCAGCAGAAAGATATTGTGAAAAACTGCATTATGGACACATGATAGTCATTTTTGAATTCTTGGGTGAAGCCGTTTGGTCTCACCAATGCCCCTGCCACTTTTCAAGTCTTGATGAATGACGTTTTCATACGGTTTTTTAAGGAAATTTGTCGTGGCATTTTTTTATTACATCAACAACTTGGATGAGCATGTGAAGCATGTGATTCTGGTTTTGATGTGTTTATGGAGCAAAGGTTTTTTACTAATCGCAAAAAAAATGTTCTTTTGCTCAAGAAAAAGTTGAGTGTTTGGTCATGTCATTAGTAAAGAAGGAGATCTATGGATTCTCATAAAATAGAAGTTGTACAAAAGTAACCTGAACCAAGACAGTTAAGGAGTTGCATGGGTTTCTTGGGTTGGAAGGGTATTACATGAGGTTTGTACAGAGTTATGGAGCTATTGCAAACCACTTACTGAGTTGTTGAAGAAAGACAGTTTGGGTGGACACAAGAGGCTCATAAGGCGTTTGATAAACTAAAGAATGCTATGATTACGACTACTGTGTTGGCTCTTCCAAACTTTAATCAGTTGTTTATTTTGGAGTATGATGTGTCTGGATTTAGGTTAGGAGTTGTTTAATGCAAGGTCATCACCCTATTGCGTTTTTAGTCACGGGTTAAGCTCATATGGAACAACTGAAACCTATTTACGAAAGTAAGTTGATGGCGATTGTAATATAAATCAAAAATGGCAACATTATCTGTTAGGAAGAAGATTCGTGGTACGTACAGACCAACAAAGCTTGAAGTATTTGCTAGAACAAAGGGAAATCACACTGGATTATCAGCGCTGGTTTGAAAAGGATATTGGGCTATGAATTTTGACATTAAGTACAAGGTTGGGAAGTGAAAACAAGGTGGCTGGTGGATTATCCCATATTGATCATTCTAATGTCAATGAAGCTGGGTTAACGGTGCTAGCTTTAACAGTTCCTGTCACGTTGCAAATGCAAGATCTCTACAAAGAAATTGATGAAGATGATGACATTCAAGCAATAATTGGCAAGTTACAGTCTGGTGATACGGTTAGGCAAGGGTTTTTCACTGGTCAATGGTCGTTTATTGTGAAAACAAAAGTTGTAATTCTACATGACTCTAGTCAGATTCCATTGGTCTTACAAGAATGCCATGATATGCTTATGGGAGGTCATGCAGGTGTGTTTGAGAGCAATTCAGCATGTCAAAGCAGTTTGTATTGGACAAATATGAGAATAGGATCCAAGCTTATGTGGCTGCTTGTTCAGTTTTCAAACTCACAAGTATTCCAATATATCTCATGCGCGGTTTATTGCAACAATTGATTAACCTGTCGTATTTGGGAAGATATTTCAATGGACTTTGTGGAAGGGTGGTTGCCAGTTTCTCAGGGAGTAAAATGTCATCTTGTTGTTGTGGATCGGTTGAGAAAGTATGACACTTTATTACTCTTAAACATCATTTTATAACGGTGGAAAATGACTCAGAAATTTGTTAAGGAAGTGGTGAGCTACATGGGTTCCCTAAATATATCATATCTGATTGTGATAAGATTTTTCTGAGCAAGTTCTGGAGGGAATGCTTTCGTTTTAAAGGAAAAAATTGAGGTTCAGTACTGCTTTCCATCCTCAAGCTGATGGACCGACATAGGTATTGAGTAATGTGTGTGGAGGCCGATTTTGCGTTTCTTTGCATCAACACATCCAAAGGTCAAGATTTGTTAGAGTTATGGTACAATACATCTTACCATAGCGCTTTGACATGTACTCCTTTTCAAGTAGATTATGGTCGAGAGCCTCCAACTTGTTGCCTTACGAGGATGGTCCAACTAAGAACTTTGAAGTGGATATGATGCTTTAAGGAAATATAAGTGGTGTTCTCATCTATTAAGGAAGAATTTGTTACAGGCTCAGGCGATTATGAAGAGTAATGCAGATAAAATAGATGAGATTTAGAGTTTCAAGTGAAAGAGTATATTTGAAGTTGAGGCCTTAAAGGCAGCATTCTATGAGTCGTAGCTATTTCAGAAGTTGATTGTGGGGTATTACGAGCCTTTGAAGTGCTTGATCGTATTGGAAAAGTTTCTTACAAACTTTCTTTACCAGAGAGTTTAAAGATTCATCATGTTTTTCACATTGCACAACTCAAACATGTGGTTGTTCACTCCATTACCTCTTACTTTATCAGGTTCTGATGATTTTTTTTAATTGAACCTGAGAGTGTAGTGGATAGACGTTATGATGATCAAGGATATTTGGAGGTTTGGGTGAAATAGAAGCATCTTCCGGAGCATCTTCATGGCTTCGAGTTTGGTGAATTAAAACAACAGTTTCCCCTTGTTTTCACTTGAGGACGAGCTGAATCTGCGGATGGGGATATTGATTTGCCAATATGTGTGTATACGAGGAGAAAGATGAGAAGAATATAAGTAGATAAGATTAATGAAGAGCTTGGAGATGTTGAGCTGGTAGAAGCCATTACGAGTGGAGGTTAGAAGTGTTTTGGATGAAACTTTGTTATTGGGCCTTCGTATATAAGAGGACCCAAAGTTAGTTAGAGAGTTTATTGAAGACTTGGTATTGGTTTGTTACTCATATCGAGAGCAAGATTGTATTGAAGAAGACTGTTTGTTAAAGTACAAATAATAATACTATTATCATCTATTAGGAAGCAGTCAGGTAAATCCACCATGATCTAAAATACGCAGAGAATCAAACTTGTGAATGCTCTCAAATTTCATGTAAATCCATAATAAGAATGTTTCAGCATATGTCTTTTGAGAAACCTTGTAATCGTAAATCATTCTTTTATTCATCAAGGGCCTTATGGTATGTATTTATACATAGAAGAGTATCCTAAAACTATTGAGAAGGAAGAAACAATAATGGGAAATATTCTAAAATCTAACTTGAATAGGATATGTATAATATCCTAATACCCCTCCCCCTCAAGTTGGAGCATACAAGTCTCGAATGCCCAACTTGTAGAGAAAAAATGTCGAATTCCTTTCTTCCCAAAGCCTTCGGTGAGAATGTCTGCCAATTGATTGTCGAAGATACATGAGATGTTTCGATTGTTCCGTTTAGTATGTGATCTCGTATGAAATGACATTCTGCTTCAGTGGCTTCGTTCGTTCATGAAAATACCGGTTTGCGAAGAGATATAAAGCAGATTTATTATCACAACGCAACATCATAGTTTTATATGGAAAAAAATACCGAAATCACGCAGTAGTACTTTTATCCATTTTAGTTCCCTTAGAACCTGCCGTCATACCTCGATACTCTGCTATTGTCGAAGATAAAGCAACAATATTCTGTTTATGTAGTTTCCTAGACACAATAGATGTTCCGAGTTGGACCATCCAACCTATTAAAGACGGCGAGACGTGGGACAGCCTGCCCAGTCCGGGTCAGACCACCATGTGACATAATTGGTGAAGTAGCACGAATCATTATACCTTATCTTAGTGTACCTTTTAAATATCATATGACATGCATAGCCGCATCCCAATGTTTCTGTCTTGGTTTTGCATAACTGTGTGAGTATATGAATTGAATAGGTTAGGTCAGGTCAAGTGTGCAGAGAGATAAACAAAGGCGTCCTACTAGAATCGGCGATATCGTCTGGGGTCAATTAGGAGAAGCCCATCTGCGGTAAGAAGATGATGTTCTTGATCCATCGGAAAATCCAGTATTGCTTGCAAACCTAGCATACCAACTTCAGTAACAATGTTCGTACAATATTTTCGTTGACAAATATAAAACCCATCAGCACTACGAGCTACCTCGAAATCCCAAAAAATATTTCAAGAAGCCAAGATCCTTCATATGAAAATATGTCGAGAGATAAGACTTGAAGTTGGCGATGGAGGACGGAGAGTTCCCTGAGATGATAAGGTCATAACCATAAACAAGAACCCCGCAGTATGGCACCATTATTATTAGAGACGAAGAAAGAGTAATCACTTCGGGACTGCTTAGTGTAGTGGTTCGATGTGTAGTGGTTCGATGTCGTCAGTATGGGCAACCGTAGGAGAGATGATCGGTGTGTTAATAGGGGAGACTATGGTTGGTCGTTGTTTCCAAGTACGAAAACACGTCTTCTGGAACAAAACATCTCGGTGAGGTAAATATCACCTCATTTCGAGATCATAAAGTCGCCAACCCTTCTTGCCATATGGATATCCAAGAAATACGCACTTTCGACTATGAGAAGCAAACTTATCACCATTGGTTTCTAAGTTGTGTGCATAACACAAGCAGGCCAAAAACTCGAAGCTGATCCAAGGATGGTGGTCGGTCATATAGAAGCTCGAATGGTGGTCTTGTCGTGTAGAAGTTTGATGGGGTCCGATTGATCAAGAAGCAGGCCGTGAGAGCACATTCAGCCCAAAAACTTGATCGGTAATCCAGCTTGAAAACGTAATGGCGCGTGCAACATTCAGGAGGTTTCATTGTACCAACACAAGAGGTTTCATGTATAATACCATTATTTCGAAAATACTTTGGTAAGACACATGAATTATGTGCCATTGTCGCTACGGAGAATTTTAACATCACGGTTGTATTGTCGTTTGACGAGTGAGATGAAGTCGCGTAGTGCGTTAGATACTTTAGCTTTAATCAGGAAGAAGGTATAGCCAGACTGCTCTTGAGTAGTCCATCGACAATGGTTAAAAATTATCTTGATCCACATAATGCAGCGGTGCGATATGGTCCCCATAAGTCACATGTGAATTAATTCAACAGACAAGAAGCTTTATTATAACTATCAGGAAACCATGAGTTAAGATTCCTTTATATAGTCGAGAGAGCTTGAACTATTTATACTATGTTCTCA
Organism: Moricandia arvensis; assembly: GCA_905132765.1. Lineage (NCBI taxonomy): Eukaryota > Viridiplantae > Streptophyta > Magnoliopsida > Brassicales > Brassicaceae > Moricandia > Moricandia arvensis. The sequence continues at coordinate 21,719 of CAJHQP010009551.1, forward strand.
AAACTCCATGGTCAGCAGCTCCAACACTGTGGAAAGGTTCCTATCCGGATTGATGTAGAAAACATAATACGGCACATTGACAAAACTATTTCACTACATGTACAGTCACCACGGCTACGGAAAAATGGCTGCAGACGACCTGATTCTCACGAAAACTGCACACATGCCGGTTCAGGTTTCTCGACATCCATTTGTACTCCGCATGCACAACTCAAGGAACGTTCTGTACGCATGATCATAATCATAGTCCCGGGTAATCACACCTAGTTTAC
>CAJHQP010009552.1:0-21989 GCA_905132765.1 Moricandia arvensis
TAAATTTTTAAATATTAAACTAATTGAGATGAATGTAACCCACTATATGTAACAAAATCTGAAAATATTTATGTTTGAAATTAGTATCGTTTCCCCCGCGAACCGAGGGTCCGAATCCTAGTACATGTAACATGAAGCCAAATATTTTGGAGAAAAAATAACAACCAGATAAAAAAATATATGCCATAATTCATATGAAACTAATTGTTTGCTTGATCCTGTATTGCTCAAGACTTGCATCAACTTATAGTTATGTGAATGCATGATTGAAAGCTTTTTTCAACATCATGGAGATCATATATATCGAACATAAAAAAAAAAGAGATTGAATAACTCTTCCTTTCTCATTTATCTCTTTGCAAAATATACCTTTTGTAAATCGGACTCTTAAAGGAAGACATGTTTTCTGAAGATTAATTTTGATGTCATACGTGAAAGAGTTTATCTTAAGAAGTTATGATTCCGCACTTGTAAACTACAACTACTATGAATCTCTTTCTACTTGTTGAGTAACTCAACTCAAACTGAATTGTCGTATGAGGGAATATCAAAGTGTAAGAAAAAGTGAAGCATTATTGAATAGAGAGCAAGTCTGTAAGGCTCAGATTTTGAGTTAAATATGAATGTTAATACCCAAGGACTTGAGACACAATGACTCTAAATTTTCTTATCATGTTAGAGATTGGCAAAAGGTGCCTATTAGATAAATAACTGTGTTTCGTTGAATAGAAAACCATGATGCTTAGTCGCTCATGCGCTTAAACTTGACATTTCCTGCGAATTCCTAAAGAATTTGATGTGAATAAATGTACAACAAAGTATTTTCTGAATAATAATCTTTTCACTGTATTATCTCTTACAAGAGCAGAGTATTACATATATACTACAAGAGGAACATTCTGGATTCTATCTGACAACGGATACATTTCCAGCTGTCACTAATCTAGGCACATTGTAATGATAGAGAGAATCAAATTGGTTGCGGAGTACGACCAGTCTACTCTCTTGCTCACAACCTGTTTTCACCTTCTGTTTTGCCTCTTTTGTTTGTGTGTGAAGGAAGAGATGACGAACCGTTGGTGTGGGCCTTTGGGCTTACGAAAAGAGCTTGGGCCTTTACATTAACATCCACCCTCAAACTGAGTGTTGGTGGCAGCTTAACATTCGATTTGTAGCGAAGCTGTTGAAACGAGTGACGCGGAAGAGACTTTGTAAATATATCCACCAGTTGAAAGGCAGCTGAGATGTGCTGAATTTCCAGAACCCCAAGAGCAACCCGTTCTCTAACATAATGATAATCATAATCAATGGGTTTGGACCTGTTATGAAGAATCAGGTTGGCCGAAAGATGAACTGCAGATAAGTTATCACACCGAAGAATTGCAGGCTTGGTTTGTGGTACATGTATATCAGGGTGAAACGAAGAGATCTACGTTAACTCAGAGGCTGTGGTCGCAAGTGATGCGCCCTTGGATAGCACACCGAACAAAACAGACATGCATGGCTTGATCATGAGAAACAATAAAGATATATGTTCATTGTTTGAATCATATCTTCCAAACTATGAGGCTTTTACGCATGAAATCACTTGGAGAATGTTCTCAGCTCAATTATGGAGCTCCTTGAAGAAGAATCATATCAAATGGAGTTCAGATGTGGGAGTTATGTCGTTACAAACCAGGTGATCTTTAGTTCTTGCGAATTCAGACATGTGCACATTCAGGTGAGCTGGACCAACACAGCCTTGGAGCTGGATGAGCTAATTGACACTATATTAGATGAGCTGAATACTCAAGTGAGCTGGACATACACTATCCTAGACGAGCTGGCTGGATTGACACTCATTTGGACGAGCTGAGCGAGCTAGTTCGATCTTCCGAGCTGGTGCGACCACCCGAGAAACTGAAAATGGCTAACCTTATTTCTGATGGACCAACGACCAATTCAATCATGACAAAGGAGATTATTCATGATCCAAATTTCCAAGAAAGCATTGGGCTTGATGGTTTTCGAAAATATTCAAAAACGGACTTGTTTGGGCCAAATGGAGAAACCGATAAAATATTGGCTAAGGGAAAAGATGGATTTCGACAAGGCCTCAAAGGGACATGTCTTGGCCCATATCAGGAGAATATTCTTCACTTTTCAAAGTCCTAGTCGTGGCTATATCAAGAGGTAGTCCAAATTTCAGTCAAAACAATAATTTAGTCAAGTCTTTGTTTGCATTTTTCTATGTGTGTTTTTCCACAAAATTTTGAGTCTTTTCATATGCCTTTGCTACTATAAATATGTAATCATTCTACAGAAACAAATAAATCAATTTTCTTCTTATATTTGAGATTCATTCTCTTTGTTCTTTGCTTAGAACATTTATGTTTCTTGGTGAGGTTATCTCCGAGTAAACAAACATTCGATCGTTGGACTTGTGTGTCACATGAAGCAACATCGAAACTCTGGTAGTATCAAGAGATCTTTCCGCACCTCTTGTGTCACCCCTCGATCCATCAGTTCTTCCTTCTAGGCGAGTTCATATCCTTCAGGCCGTTTGAGTGATCATGTCCAATCCTAGGACGTATCAAGTGGTATCAGAGCCACTCAATCGGTATCATCTATCAATTCTTCTCATCTTCCATTTAAATTTCTTCAAATACTTCTTCTTCTTTCTATCTTGAATCTGGGCCCCTCATTACCATCCACTATATAAAAAAGATCAAAAGAAAAGAGAAAAAAAAAGTCAAAATTTTTTTTCGAAAAGTTTGATTGTGGTTTGGTGGTGGAAGAGAAAGCCTGCTGGTCGAGGAGAAATCCGACCTTTGAGGAGGTTAAAGCGGATTCCAAAACCCAAATTTCTTATCTTCCTATCCCATTTCATTGTTTGTTTGCTTGGAAAACCCATTAGGAAACTTGTATTGTCTTTCTTAGAACTTTGAGAAGAAACTCTTGAGTGACCATCTAAATTCCGAGTGAAACAGTTGAGTGGGGGAGATTAAACACTTGAGAGTGTGAGGATTATTTTTATCTGTTAACCTATTGTGTTGAGAATTCTCAGGTTAAGTTGTTTGGACTTCAAAGGAGGAGTAGCAACAACAAATCTCAACAACAAGCTATCTCTAAATCTTCATCCCAAAATTTGTTGAATATTTTTGAAGTGTTTGTTCCTTTGCAGGAAAGGCCAACCCAAGGAAGAACACATAAGATGACAAATAGGAGGTGCAAGGAGCATTTCAAAACGTCTAGAGATGAAGCTAATTAAAGGAGGCTTTTTCTTCGGTTTGATGTTCAAGAGATTTTTGAAAATTTTGAGAAAGAGATGATGAAAGCACTTAAGGACATCAGCAAGAGCCACAAGAAGAGCACAACCACACGTTCACCTGTATCTGAACCATCAATATTCATCAGTGAAGAACCCAAAGGTAAAACTGAAAACAACTTTGAAGAGCTAAAAGATTTTTCAGATTCTTTACCCATTTTTGATGAATATGATGAAGAGCTTTTGGAAAATTAATTTGTGAGGATGAATGTGATCTTCCTTCTCCAAAATCTGATATTATGTGTGATGATGAAGAGACTAAGGGACTAACCTGTTTTGAACCTGAGTATCCGAGTAGTCTTGTTCTAGTTTCACAGATTTTGAGGAAGAGCCATTCAACTACCCACATCCAGGACCGCTTCTTGGCACTAGGATACATGTGAACAATGATATAGGTCCCATATTTGATGAGGAAGATGAACTTGGTCCAATCTTTGATGAGGAAGAACCAATCATAATATCCATCAATATGGAGAATCACCTTTGCTTTGATCTAGGCACAACTCTTACGCCTTTGTGCACAAACATTCAAGAGCACTGTGAGAAACATGATTTGATTAATTCTCTTCCTGAAATGTTTGTTAAGATCAGTTCTCAAGATGTGAAACATTTTGGTTTTGACAAAGTAAAAGAATTTTGTGTTTCGAACTCGGTTTTTGAAAACATGATTAACTCTTTTAAGATGTTTGAACCTGATAAACTTTCTGATCAAAAACGTTTTAAATTTGGCAATGACATAAATTCTCATCTTGTTTTGAGTTTTGATCAGTTTTTGAAACATAGCAAAGGTTTTGATCATCATGAAAAGTCATTAAAGCTTGATTTGCAACGACCAGTTTTCTGTGCTAGAAAATCGTTTGATTCATTTATCTTCAAAGAAACTGACTTTAATCTGAGTTCTTATAGACAAGCACTGATCACTGGTAATTTGTTTGCATCCACTTGTGCCTTGGACGAATTTATGGTTAAGACTTTGCTGGAACAGAAATCTCCTAGAGTTAAATCCGATTTTTGTGAATCTGTTTTGAAGCTTGATATTTTGTGTGTTGAAACTGATAGACCTTGGCATGTGTTGATATTATTGCTTTATAATTTTAATGTTGTGAGCTTAGATGTTATTGTGGTTTACAACACATTCTTTGAAAAACATATTGAGCTTTTGTTAAGTGTTCCTCAATCTGAACTTACTCTTTTGTGTTCTGGTTTTGAGAAGGATATACAGGTTTTGAAGATGCTCAATACTATTTCATGCCTTGATTACCATTCTGGTCTGTAATGTTTACTTTGATGTGCATTTTGAAAGGCTGAAATGTGTTATACATGTTCTTGGAAAAAAGACTTTGATATCTGATTTGAACAAGCACATGTCTTGCACATATGATCCTGGTATTTTAATGTTTGTTTTGAGTGTCCAGGATAAACAGGTTCAGCCTCAGAAAATTGAAAGCATTGACCGTGCTTATCATCCTGATATTTGGAGACGCATGTACGCAAAGAAAATGGCATCAATAGTCAAAGGAAGTTTCTTTCCAAAATTTCCTTTCACTAAAGTTTACATGTTCTTTAGATTCTTATTCTCTGATTCATTTCTTTTTGATACAGGTAAAATGGATTTGAGGTCAAATCCTTTTCAATAGGGAGAGAATAATGCGCCCTTGGATAGCACACCGGGCAAAACAGACATGCATGGCTTGATCATGAGAAGCAGTAAAGGTATATGTTCATTGTTTGAATCATATGTTCCAAACCACGAGGCTTCTATGCATGAAATCACTTGGAGAATATTTTCAACTCAATTATGGAGCTCATTGAAGAAGAATCATATCAAACAGAGTTCAGATGTCGGAGTTATGTCGTTTACAAACCACATGATCTTTAGTTCTTGCGAATTCAGACATGTGCACATTCAGGTGAGCTGCACCGACACTGCCTTGGAGCTGGATGAGCTAATTGACACTATCTTAGATGAGCTGAATACTCAAGTGATCTGGACTTACACTATCCTAGACGAGTTGAGCTGGATTGACACTCATTTGGACGAGCTGAGCGAGCTAGTTCGATCTTCCGAGCTGGTACGACCACCCGAGAAACTAAAAATGGCTAACCTTATTTCTGATGGATCAATGACCAATTAAACCATGCCAAAAGAGTATTCATGATTTAAATTTTCAAGAAAGCGTTGGGCTTGATGGTTTTCGAAAATATTCAAAAACGGACTTGTTTGGGCCAAATGGAGAAGCCAATAAATTATTGGCTAAGGGAAAAGATGGATTTCGACCAGGCCTCAAAGGGACATGTCTTGGCCCATATCAGGATCACATTCTTCACTTTTCAAAGTCCTGATCGTGGCTATATCAAGAGGTAGTCCAAGTTTCAGTCAAAACAATAATTTAGTCAAGTCTTTGTTTGCATTTTCTATGTGTGTTTTTCAACAAAATTTTGAGTCTTTTCATATGCCTTTGCTACTATAAATATGTAATCATTCTACAACAACAAATAAATCAATTTTCTTCTTATATTTGAGATTCATTCTCTTTGTTCTTTGCTTAGAATATTTCTGTTTCTTGGTGAGGTTATCTCCAAGTAAACAAACCTTTGATCGTTGGACTTGTGCGTCACATCAAGCTACATCGAAACTCTAGTAGTATCAAGATATCTTTCCGCACCTCTTGTGTCACCCCTCAATCCATCAGTTCTTCCTTCTAGGCGAGTTCATATCCTTCAGGCGTTTGAGTGATCATGTCCAATCCTAAGACGTATCAGCAAGAGCCCGGTTTTCAACCTCTGTTGAAGATACGGTTGGCTGACGTATAGCAGACCATGAGACCACATTGGACCCAAGAAAAGTAAAAAAAACAGTAGTTGAGCGGCGTGTGTCTTTGCGACCCGCCCAATCATTATCACTGTATGAGCTGACAGAGGGATCACTGTTAGAAGAGGTGTGTAACCCCATTGTTGATGTGCCTTGAAGATATCTCAATATCTTTTTTAAAAAACCAAAATCAGACTGAGTAGGAGAGTGCATCCTTTGGCATATAAAATTGACCGCAAATTGTATATCCGGCTGAGTGATAGTGACATACTGAAGTTTACCAGCAAGGCTACGATAGTATGATGGCTCAGGAAACATTCTGGTATCTTGAAACACTTGATCCAGTCGTAGTGGCAGCGGAGTGTGAATTGCATTGCAGTCTGTCATTCCAGCAGCATGTAAGATCTTTGCCGTGTACTTTGCTTGATGAAGGAAAAAGCCTCCAGAATATGACTAAGCCTGCACCCCCAAGAAACAATGCAGATTCCCTAAATCCTTCACTGAAAAACAGCTGTTCAGATCAGCAATGAGAGATTTGAACAGAGTAGGATTGGATCCCATGAGCAAGATATCATCTACATAGAGCAACATAAGGAGTGTGTCACCATTGTGATGATATGTGAACAACGATGGGTCTGCTCGGCTACAAACAAATCATTATTCCAAGAGAAAGTTGCTAAACTTGTCAAACCATGCTCTTGGAACTTGTTTCAATCCAAAGATCCCCTTTTGGAGAGAACATAAATGAGTAGGACAACTCGGATCTTCAAATCCCGGTGGTTGAAGCATGTACATTTTCTCATGTACATCACCATGAAGAAAGGAATTTTTGACATCTAATTGTGTGATGTTCCAGCCTTTAGCCATAGCAACAATTAGAACAATACGGATTGTAGAAGTCCTCGCCACAGGACTGTATATTTCAGTGAATTCAATTCCCTCTTCTTGGTTAAAACCCTTGGCGACAAGACGAGCTTTCAAATTATTGAGAGAACCATCATCATTTAGCTTCACAGTAAACACCCATCGACATCCCAAAATATTCATATCAGCAGTTGCAGGAGTTAGACGCCATGTATGATTCTTATAGATAGAATCAAGTTCTTCAAACATCGCAGCATACCAGCCCTGATGTTTTAAAGCTTCAGCCACAGTTTTAGGTAGATCAGGTATAGATGTACTAGCCAAGAGAGCATACCTCGGGTTTGGTTTATGAATTCCCTTCTTTGAGCATGTAGTCATAGAATGTGTAGGCACGACATGTGCTTCTTCTTCGGGATCAGCTTCAATAGGTTGGTGAATGATAGGTGAAGGAGCTATATGCTCTACTTGAGGTAAAGATGAAGCAGTACGAATTATCTTGAGTGGGAGCAGGACTGGATGGTAAGGAGTAAGATGAATTTTCTTGAGGATATTTGGTGATAACGCTTTGAGCAGGGGATAAGCAACAAATGGCAATGCTCGAAGGGATGGTATCTGATTGTCTGCTTCCTGTCACATTCCAAGAAGACCAGTATTATGCTTTGTTGCCAAGTCTTTATACATTTTCATGAAAGAAAAAAACAGTTTTCATCAAAGATTACATGGCGAGCAATGTAGACTCTTCCGGTAGGAGGGCATATACATCTATATCCTTTGTATTGTGGATGATATCCCAAGAACACACACTGCAGAGAGAGAGGTTCAAACTTGTGTTCAGTATAGAGTCTTAAGCATAGATGGCACGCAGAACCAAAGACCTTGAGGAATGAGTAGTCTGGTGTCGTCCGAAGAAGAACTTCTGAAGGGATCTGATCCAGAGTCGATGATGGTAGAAGGTTACTTATGAAGTTATCAGAGTAATAGGCTTCAACCCAATATTTAAGAGGAAATTTTCTTTGAAACACCATAGAGAGATCAAGCTCAATGAGATGCTTGTGTCTACGCTCGGATATGCCATTTTGTTGTGGTGTCGAAAGACCTAAGATGAGATGAGATGTTGTACCCCATGATTCTGAAGATGACTTATAAACCGAGTACCCATAAACTCACCACCCCCATCACTTTGAAACACTTTGATCTTCCTATTAAACTGATTCTCAACTTGTCTTTGAAATCCAATAAACACATTACAGAAATCAGACTTCATCTTGAGAGGATATAACCATAAGAATCGAGAAATATTATCCACAAAAACTGCATAATATTTGAATCCTTAAACTGATACAACTGAAGAAGGACCCCAAAGATCACAGTGTATTTGATCAATTGGTTCCATAACACTAGACTTAGAATAAGAAAAAAAAAGGAAGCTTGGAGCTATTTCCCATCTAGGAAGGTTCACAAATGGGAGTGATGTTGCTCTTATTAACTTTGATCGCCTTGCTTATTTGAAGTAGTTGGAGCACCTAGAAGTTGGTATGACCTAGGCGCTGATGCCACACAATATCACTTGCAACAGCTTGTCGGTTTAAGTAGAAAGATACAAGATCCAGATGCTTCAACACATATAGACCTTCACGCATTTTTCCTTTGGTCACCAATTTCTGAGTTGGAAATCAATAACAGAGACAGCATGAGCATCAAAAAAGACCCCACAAGGATAGTCTTTAAAAAACTTAGAGACTGATAGAATAGACCTTTTCATCGAGGGGCAAATAAGTATATCACTAGACGAATACTACCTATTGCAATATGCAAAGTAGTGGAGCCAACATGTGTAATAGAAAGATAGGTACCATCAGCCACTATTGTTGTTTCAGCGCCATTGTAGGGTTATGTGGTCTGAAGATGAGCTGTAGTTGGAGTCATGTGTGCTGTTGCACAAGAATCAGCAGGCCATTCAGTACAATTCTTGTCGGAGACATGAAGTGCAGCAAGCGCCTGAGGTGTATCATCACTTTGATAAGCAGCATCAAATCTGTTCCAACACTTCAAGGCAACATGACCCACACGACCACAGATCTGACAGACATGTCAATTATTAGTAGAACTTCCAGACTGTGACTGATTCCAACTTGTAGAGTTAACCTGCTGAGAAAAACCTCTCCCTCAAGTTGAAAAACCTTCTCTGCCTTTTCCATAACCACCACGACATAAGAACCACCACGACCTCTCTGGCCTGAGTAAAAAGAGTTATTCCACTTGGTTTTAAATGCCAGATGTTGTGTAACATCATCTTCTGCTTGGCATATGTGGGAACCGAAATTCGCACTGTCGATTTCCACAAAATAAGGAAAGTCAAGCAACCCTAACTTTCCCAGAGGTCCGGATTCTCTCTGAGAACAAACAACAAGTAACCAAATAAACGTGGAAAATATGTAAAGACAATAAAGCGAGTTTAGAAAAAAATTAGATCTTTAATTCGAATTTGCGTATTAGCGTTCTAGAGACCAAAGCATACAAGAAGCTTGTCTGGAAACAGGATTACAAAGGAAATCGTCTAACACGAGCAGTAAAAAGAGACTAAGTTTTCTAGCACTACCATCTATGTCAAGAAAAACTTATGTGGCCGCAACTTGCTTAGCACTAGATGAAAAAGACGAAAACAGTTATAAATATTTCGGACTGGACCTTATAACAGGTTGCCTACGTACCCCTTTCAAGGATAAAGCCGAACGTAGTTCAATTAAAAGAGTGGAAAATGAAATCAAACTGCCTGGGCGAGTTCATCTAGTAATCGAGTACTAGTCATAGAAACCAAACTTGTCAAGAATCAAGCCTAAGGTTTCAACTGCAGAGAGTTATAGAGTCTAAAGAATCATCCATGGGTTCCTTGCCTTGGCTCCCCTTATATATGCCTTCAAGGTCGGCCTTCTTTCCTGTCATGCCCCTGATTTGAGTTTATCTCTTCGCGAAAATATTCTATTTTCTCGATCTTCATGATTATACTTCAAAACTTGACATTTATCTTCTTTCGCGAATCTTCAATAAAGTGTCATGGTAATTTGGGCTTATTCTCGTCTAAAATCGTAAGTGGGCTTTTTCCGTGTTTAAGACTTCCTTGGGCCATTTTTGACTTAAACATTTTTTTCGATTTTTCTCGGAGAAATCTCCTTTCATACAACGTCGTTTTTATGAAATAGTGGAAACCAATCGTATAGCTGAGGTAACCATGGTGTTTAGGTTAACTGTTATCATTTTATATGATTGATTCAAATTCATACGAGAAAATAAGTTTTTGTTAATTTTAATGTATAAGTTTCAACGGTAACTCTGATCGAGATGAAACAAGAGGCAGTTTGATCGAGACTTAAACAAGAGAGTTCTGGAGAGTGAGATGAGAGTGCATGGTGTGGGATTGATCCAGGTCTCCTGATGGCGAGTTGGACGAAGATGATCCAACTAGCCTAATGGCGAGTTGGACGAGGTTGATCCAGATCGCCATCAGACGAGTTGGACATGGTTGATCCAACTCGCCTAATGGCGAGTTGGACATGGTGGATCCAACTCGTCGTGGTCGGTCCAGCTCGCCTGATGGCGATTTGGACTAGTTCGTTCAATTCGCCATCAGGTGAGTTGGACACAGTCGGTCCAGCTCTCTTGGTGGCGCGATGGACGAGGTTGTTCAACTCGCCATCGGGCTACTTGGGCTTGGTCGGTCCAGCGCTCCTGATGGTGAGTTGGACGGGGGCGAGTAGGAGAGTTATGATTGCCTTGTGGCGAGTTCGAACGAGCCTGATGGCGAGTTGGAAGTAGTCTGATGGCGAGTTGAAACTAGCTTGATGACGAGTTGGAACTAGCCTGATGGTGAGTTGGAACTAGCCTAATTGCGAGTTGGAACGAGATGGTGAATTGGAATCAGCTTGATGGCGAGTTGGAGCTAGCCTGATGGCGAGTTGAAACTATCCTGATGGCGAGTTGGAAGTAGCCTGATGGTGAGTTGGAACTAGCCTGATGGCGGGTTGTAACTCGCCTGATGGCGGGTTAGAACTAGCCTGATGGCGAGTTGGAATTAGCCTGATGGCGAGTTGGAATTAGCCTGATGGCGATTTGGAACTAGCCAGATGACGAGTTGGATGAAGCTGGCTAACCACGTCTGATGTCAAGTCTAGTTGCCTGGTAGCGAGGCTGGTCTTCATTTATCGTAAAACCTTCCGCAATAATGTTTTCTCGATATTTTCATGCTTGGAAAGAAATTCTTTTATTCCTTGTTTGGGATTTAAATATACGAAGTTCGTTCTTGTATCCTTATGAAAATCTTTTAGCTTATGCCGTATAGTTTCTTCGACATTTCCAACTCATATTTGGTTAAGGCACAATTTCTCGGAGGATTTTTGACGTTGATTTTGCCATGACCGATTTTGATCCCAACAGTTAGCCCTACATCTTGTACGATTTTAGTTGTAGTTTATGGCGAGATAGTGATAGGCTTGTTAGGTGGAATCAATGACTAAAAAGTTCTGTTGGTGAAGACTATTTTTTTGGGTTGGGGCTGCACCTTATGAAGGCTGCGTACGTATCCTTGTTGAAGAGATCAAGCCCTTCGTAGTTCGTCTTGTAGTTAAGATTCTTAGAATCAGTTTTCCAATGAGACCTTTACGACTTAGTTATGTATCGTGTAAAGATTATCAAGCATCTTGCTGCTGATGGCATTTTATATTGGACCTTTGTTGGCCTCGAGGTTAGTCTTGTTGGCTGTTTGCTCTGGCCAAGTGTGGCCGTATTTATATTTTTGGGACTGGCCGCGTGTGGCTTCGAAACCATGCCACCTCGCGGCTGCTTTCTAATGAATTGTGTTTCGCATTTTAAGAGCATGTTTGTATTCGTGTGAATGTAGAGGGAAGAGTATGAGTTGTCATCTCATATCTAACTCTTTGTAGATCGTTATATTTGATGTTCGTTATAGTTGCGAATGATTGAAAATTTTGATTTTTCGGAATTTCATGAACGTTGGAATACAAACAAAGAGACATATTTTGGGATCTCGTATCATTTTGATATCATGCCTAGAGATGTTAGAGACCAATGTGTTGGGTTTAGGACAAAACCTAGGCCTGATAACAGTTTAGGGGGTGCGATGACTACTTCGTCTTACGTTTCTTGTATCGTTTTTGACCGGATTCCGTACCGATTTAAAGTCCGCAATAGGTTCTCAGCTTATACGACTTATATGGTATCAATCGAGCATCTCGCCAAAGAATTAAGTCATCTAAAAGTGCTGACCAAAAGTTTTGATTTTTTTATAGTGCTATTGTTCTTGTGTCTGATGTATGAGAGCTATCTCTATGAGATGGCTTAGTCTGTTTAGAACATTAAGATTTTGTTGTGATCAGCAACAAACATAATGGTTGATATTACCGTTTTTGATTATTCGCGAAGGATACATGTTTGAGAAGATGTTAGTGCGTATGACTGTTTGGTTTTCCAAGAAGGTGTTTTTATCGAGGAAGGTAACTTTGTCAAAAAACTGTTCTTCTGGCGTATGCGACGTCTCGCGATGCTGAAGATGGGTTTTTCTTTCGTATGCCGCGTTTTGTGCTTGAAATGTTTGCAGGCTTGGAGATGTTTCACGGTGTTGCAAGGGTTTAGTCTTAACCCTGCATCGGAGAAACATTTTGGTTTGTCTGCGGATGTTTGCGTCCAAAACTGTTGTTCTTGTTCGGATGTTAAGTATTTTGATTTATGATAGAGGAATTAGGACCAAAGGGTCGCGTAGATTTGTCTCTGGGAAGAAGTGTTTTCCTTCACTGTGTTTTGTGAAGAGTCACCCCTCCGAGATTTATTTGTGTATTTTTAAGGATGTTTCATATGGCTCCAGGAGCTTTGTTACGAGTATTTCCTTACATGCCGTGTTTTATGGGTAAAATATTGTGGGCTTAAAGTGAATTGTGGAGTATATAGAACTTGATCGACTTTTCGAAAAGTTTAAGCTTTCCGTTAACCATTTGGTTATTAGGACTGAGCCTCGTTGTGAAGAAATTATCGTATAATTTCCAATTATGGGTTATACGATAATTATTTGAGTACTCGTCAATTGGCATTTTTACACAAATCGCGGATTGTCGTTTAGCCGTTTAAGTGATCAGATAGCACAGTGGTTGCTCGAATGTTTTGGCTTGGCACGAAGGATGCGTTCAGCCGCATAGCCAAGGACGTTGCTGGTCAAGGATTAGACCATGGCACTTTTTTTAACATTAAGGTCATGTTAGTTTAGAATTTTCCTAAAAGGGATGCTGAATTCTGGTTCGGACTTGTACTGGAAGGCGTAATTGTCTAAGGGCCAAAGAATGTTTGTTAAGATTGATAGGCCAAGTATGCTGACGTTTTCCATGTTAAGATGTCCGATGGTTGTAGAAAACGATTTTCCGCTTTTAGGTTTCTGTTATACGATGAATGTTTCGTACAACATTTCTTTTAGTTGTATGAAAATTGTTTTGTCTTTGTCCGAGGAAGACGAAGCCTAAGAGGCTTGATATAGAATTTGGCGGAGTTAATTGCGGGATGATTTCCTCCTCGGATGTTACCGAGGGAAGTGAAAGGCAGAAACCAACGAGCTGCAGTGCTAAATAATTAGATCTGTTAGAGCGTAGTGTGAAGAGATAAAGTTTAGATTGGTCGTCCAAAGTCACATCATACAGCTTCATTTTTTTGTTATATGAAAACACTTCTTTGTAAAACTTGTTATGTTTAATTTCTAAATTTCCTTCGTATGACTTGATCTGACTGTACAAAGGATTTTACTTTTAAGTTTTACAATAAGGGCTTCTCATAGGAGCAAATGGAGGTGTTTCTAGCAAATTACTCGTGATATTTGCGAGCGAGGATTATGTTTTCCTCACTTGCATTTTTGTATTGCGAAGTCGTTTTGCATGAAACCGATCTTGTTTTCTTGCAGACTATTTCGTATAAATCGTTTTAGTTATATCAAAGTGATGGCTGATTGGCGCATTGTATTGAGATGTCAAAGTAGGGATGCTTCCGCATATTTTTTGAGAAACATTCCCACTTTGATTTGGATCATTTTGGTGAAAGTTGCTTGGTGTCACTCATGGAGTTTTACCGAAGGTTATTTTGATATGTTCTAGTCACTCAACGTTTTCGTAGGTTTCACGGGAGAAGCGAATCGGTCAACCAGCGGTAGATCTAGCCAACCAGCAGGGAGAAAACGTTCCCTTTGTTGTGCTCGCTGCTACCTGTGTTCTCAATTTTCTTTGTTGCAAATGTTTTTTGATGCTTTTCCGTGACTAGCTTGGTTCAATGGAAACTGAGAGAAATTTTTTGATGCTTGAATATTTCTCGTATAATTTTTGACTTTTATACGAAACTCGTTTTATTAAGTCGAAAAGATCTTCAAAACTTTGGCTAATCATCTAGTTTCAGTTTGATATTGGTACATGATTTCTAAATGCATGATTGCGACAAGATATGATGTATAGTCCCCGAGATTATGTTCATGACCGTTTTGATATGTTGCTAGCATTTAGACGAATCTTAGATTGTTGATTGCTTTTGGGACGATTTTGATGAGGCATCGCATTGCCAAAGTGTTTTTCTGCCTGTTTTTGTGAGAGTTTGCTTTGTCAAAAGTGTTTTCTTGATGCTAAGGCAAAAAATTTTTGAAGTATGAGAGTATACGAGTATATTATATGCACATACTCCCTCCTTTTCTTTTACAAAAGAAAAAGGATGGACTGTTCTTTCCAAGGGTTGTGTACGCTTTTCTTTTCAAGGACAAAGATGATCGACAATCTGGGTGGATTTAAAGACGACGTTAGGATTGTGATTTTCAGTTGTTTCAACATTGGCAACTTGGAATGGTTTTTTTTAAGAAAAGTGCTAGGAACGAGTTGTTTTGAAGACGACGTTCATGTCTCTAGTTATTTATTTCTTTAGGAAGCTAGATGAGTATGCTTGAATGCTTGATGATCGTTTCTCGGTTTTAGTAGAGATTAGATCCGTTTGCAAGTTCTTCCTGAACAGTTAAGGAAAAATAGAACAAGACTGGAAAAATCGCCTAAGACTCAGCTTGCTAGACTATCCACCTAGATTCTAAGTTTCCTAAAGTTTATGGCAGTTTTCAAGTAGTTCTCATTCCCTTTCTACGAAAAATTACAAGTCTGATAAAATTTCTAAGTCGAACATACCTTAGTCCCATCAAAGATTCAATTTTCTCTCTTCTCCGTTTTACTTGATCATTTCCCCTTCCTCTTCTCGTGTCTGTCCACCCCTTACGGATGGTAAGAATATCGATTCTTCCTAGATTTCTCTACTTTACTAGCCGTGTTTAATCTGAAGCCTGTCTTGTGTTTTGGTTTGGTGATCCTTATTTTTACGATCCGGGTTTCAGTCTCTGAATGGTTGGTTTTACGAAAAATGAACAAGTATCTTGTCGTAAGCGTATTGGCGCTTTGGAAATAGCCAAGGGCGACCAGGAAGACTCATTGGGTGATGAGGTTTTGGTGAGAGAGGACGGTGAGATCGGGCAGAGAGGAGGATGGGCGAATTTCAAGTCTCAGCTTTCACTCCATCTCTTTTCTTATCTGAGAGTCTTTTGTACGATCTTTATTTGATTTTCTGAAGGTTTTCAGATTGCTTTGATTTTGTTTACGAGAGTTGTTTCGTAAATGTTGTCAAATTTTTCCTATGAAATTTGTATCAGAAAATACTACTTTTTTTTACTTTACGAACAATGTTTCGTAAAATATTGTCGATTTTAATTTAACGAAAGATGTTTCGTACAATTTTTTTGAGATTTATTTTACGAAAGTTATTCTGTAAAATGTCATGAGTTTAGTTTTACGAAAGATGTTTCGTAAAATGTTGTAGAGATTAATTTTACGAAAGTAGTTCTGTAAACATGTTTTCGAGTTTGGCGGTACGAGAGCCGTTTTCGGAAAACTCACGTTTTTTGGCTGTTCCGCAAATTAGTTAATGGTGAGTTGCGAACCCGATTTATTGTGCTTCCTTCTCCGCGAGTAACCTAAGTATTTCTCCCCGATTTCGAGTCGAGCAAGTTTTATTTTTCCAAAAAGGATTTTGGAAAATGTCTTTTGGTCGAAACTTTACGCGCTGAGATTTCTCCAACTCGGTAATGAGACAAATTATATGGGGTTTGATAGATTTTATTGTTGCACTTTCTGTTTAGATAGAGAAACCGCGAGCTCGCTCGGTGCTCTTTCCGTGGCGAAAAGTGACGACTAGATTTTTGATTTTGTCGAGCACTATGGCTTTTGCGTTAGCGTTGGCCATAGGAGCAGTCAGTGCTGCGAGTTTATCTTTGATATTTCAAGACAGTTTCAATCAAGAGTTTTGTGGCCTTGAGTTAGAGTAATCCTCACCCCCCCCCCCTCCTCTA
Organism: Moricandia arvensis; assembly: GCA_905132765.1. Lineage (NCBI taxonomy): Eukaryota > Viridiplantae > Streptophyta > Magnoliopsida > Brassicales > Brassicaceae > Moricandia > Moricandia arvensis. The sequence goes on from CAJHQP010009552.1 coordinate 16,399, forward strand.
GCGCCAAACTGTGGGAACTAAAATTTGTACTGTCGACTTCCGAAAAATAAAGAAATTCAAGAAATCCTAACTTTCCCAGAGGTCCGGATTCTCTGCGAGAACCAACGATAAGTAACCAAATAAACGTGGAAAATGTGTAAAGACAATAAAAAGAGTTTAGAAAAAGTAGATCTTTATTTCAATTTTGCTTATTAGCGTTCAAGAGACAAAAGCATACAAGAAACTTGTCTGGAAACGAGATTACAAAGGAAATCGCCTAACACAAGCAGTAATATGAGACTAAGTTTGCTAGCACTACCACCTCTGTCGAGAAAAATCTATGTGGCCGCAACTTGCTTACCACTGGACGAGAAAGACAAAAACGGTTGTAAAGATTACGGACTGGACCTTATGAAAGGCTGCCTACGTACCCCTTTCGAGGATCAAGTCGAACATAGTTCAATTAAAATAGTGGAACAAGAGATGAAATTTTATGGACGAGTTTGTCTAGTAATCGTGTGCCAGTCATAGAAACCAAACTTCTCGAGAATCAAGCCTAAGGTTTCTAAGTGCATAGAGTTATTGAGTCTAAAGAATCGTCCATGGGTTCCTCGCCTTGGCTCCCATTATATAAGCCTTCAAGGTTGGTCGTCTTTCCTTTTCTGCCCCTGATTCGAGTTTATCTCTTTGCGGAAATATTCCATTTTTCTCGATCTTCATGATTATTCTTCTAAACTTGACATTTGTCTTCTTTCGTGAATATTCGATAAACCGTCATAGTAACTTGGGCTCATTCTCGTCTAAAATCGTAAGTGGGCTTTGCCGCGTGTTAGACTTCCTTGGGCCATTTTTTCCACTTAAGCGTTTTTACGATTTTTTTCTAGAGAAATCTCCTTTCGTACGACGTCGGTTTTATGAAATAGTGGAAACCAATCGTATAGCTAAGATAACCATGATGTTTTAAGTTAATTGTTATCGTTTTATACGATTGATTCAAATTCATACAAGAAATAAGTCTTTATTCATTTTATCGTAAAGTTTCAACGGTAACTCTGATCGAGAATAAACAAGAGGCAGTTTGGTCGAGGCTCGAAGGAGAGAGTTCTAGAGAGTGAGACGAGAGTGCATGGTGTGGGATTGAGACAGGCGCCTAGTGACAAGTCGAAAGAAATTCTTTTATTCTTAGTCTGGGATTTAAGTATACGAATTTTGTTCTTGTATCCTTATGCAAATTGGTTTGGCTTATATTGTATAGTTTTTTCGAAATTTTCAACTTATATTTGGTTAAGGCACAATTTTTTAGAGGATTTTAGCCGTTGATTTTTCCAAGACCGATTTTGACCCCAAAAACATCAAACGCAGATACCTCCAGAACCACATCATTAAAGGTTGTTCCAGAAAGACGAGACAAAGAACTCTGAACAACATAAGTAATAGGATCGTATTCACGTCCTAGTCCATTTAGAAAAGTGAAGATCTTTATATATTCATCCACAGGTTTCCCAATAGCACTCAGATGATCACAAACAACTTGGAAATATCTAAAATACTCAGAAAAGGTTTTACCTTTCATCGTGAGTAGTTGGAAACGACGACGGAGCTCAAACTCACAAGCCAAGGAACTCTTGTTGAAGTGAGATGCAAGAGACAACCAGACATCTTGAGAAGTTGGAAGCGCATGAACCAGACCGAGTAACTCTTCATTGAGAGTCAAGAAAATCCATAACTTGATAAGCTCCTCAGTGCAGATCCATGCTTCGAAAGCTACAATAAATAGGATTCTCAGTTGGAACATTGTTGACGTTGACGACGACAGTTTGCGCATGAGTTGTGATTTGACCATTGACAAACCCAAGAAGCTTCTGTTTGGTTTCCAGCTGTCACTAATCTAGGCACATTGTAATGATAAAAGAGAATCATATTGGTTTCGGAGTACGACCGATCTACTCTCTTGCGCATAACATGTCTTCACCCTCGGTTTTGCCTCTTTTGTTTTTTTTTTTTGTGAGGAAGAGATGATGAACCTTCAATGTGGACCTTTGGGCTTACGAAAGGAACTTGGACTTTTACATTAACATTTAAAACTAAATTCAACATACATTATACACTCAAATGATTTCAGATATTCCATACCTAAAAGAAAAGACCATCACCATCTGATGTGTGTGAACGTAAGCCATAGTTTTCTCCTTCTCTTTCATGATTCATATGTAGTTTTTTCGTCACTATTGTTAGTCTGTGTATCAGTAAAACCATTCTTTAGAACACATCTACAAGATTCACATATTTAAAGTAATGTTCAATAGGTAGACTCAAATTTCATGTATTTAAGAGCATGTTTGTATTCGTGTGAATATAGAGGGAAGTGTATGAGTTGTCATCTCATATCTAACTCTTTGTAGGTCGTTATATTTGTTGTTCGTTATAGTTGCGAATGATTGAAAATTTTGATTTTTTCGAAATTTCATGAACGTTGGAATACAAACAAAGAGACATATTTTGGGATCTCGTATCATTTTGATATCATGCCTAGAGATGTTAGAGACCAATGTGTTGGGTTTAGGGCAAAACCTAGGCCTCATAACAGTTTAGGGGGTGCGATGACTACTTCGTCTTACGTTTCCTGTATCGTTTTTGACCGGATTCCGTACCGATTTAAAGTCCGCAATGGGTTCTCGGCTTATACGACTTGTATGGTATCAATCGAGCATCTCTCCAAAGAATTACGTCATCTGAAAGTTCTGACCAAAAGTTTTGATTTTTTTATAGCGCTATAGTTCTTGTGTCTGATGTATGAGACCTATCTCTACGAGATGGCTTAGTCTGTTTAGAACATTAAGATTTTGTTGTGATCAGCAACAAACATAATGGTTGATATTGCCGTTTTTGATTATTCGCGAAGGATACATGTTTGAGAAGATGTTAGTCCGTATGACTGTTTGGTTTTCCAAGAAGGTGTTTTTATCGAGGAAGGTAATTTTGTCGAAAAACAGTTCTTCTGGAGTATGCGACGTCTCGCGATGCTGAAGATGGTTTTTTCTTTCGTATACCGCGTTTTGTGATTGAAATGTTTGAAGGCTTGAAGATTTTTCGCGGTGTTGCAAGGGTTTAGTCTTAACCCTGGATCGGAGAAACATTTTGGTTTGTCTGCGGATGTTTGCGTACAAAACTGTTGTTCTTGTTCGGATGTTAAGTATTTTGATTTATGATAGAGGAATTAGGACCAAAGGGTCGCGTAGATTTGTCTATGGTAAGAAGTGTTTTCCTTCACTGTGTTTTGTGAAGAGTCACCCCTCCAAGATTTATTTTGTGTATTTTTAAGGATGTTTCATATGGCTCCAGGAGCTTTGTTACGAGTATTTCCTTACATGCCGTGTTTTATGGGTAAAATATTGTGGGCTTAAAGTGAATTGTGGAGTATATAGAACTTGATCGACTTTTCGAAAAGTTTAAGCTTTCCGTTAACCATTTGGTTATTAGGACTGAGCCTCATTGTGAAGAAATTATCGTCTAATTTCCAATTATGGGTTATACGGTAATTATTTGAGTACTCGTCAATTGGCATTTTTACATAAATCGCGGATTGTCGTTTAGCCGTTTAAGTGATCGGATAGCGCAGTGGTTGCTCGAATGTTTTGGCTTCGCACGAAGGATGTGTTAAGCCGCATAACCAAGGACGTTGATGGTCAAAGATTAGACCATGGCACTTTTTTATCATTAAGGTCATGTTAGTTTAGAATTTTCCAAAAGGGGATGCTGAATTCTGGTTCGGACTTGTACTGGAAGGCGTAATTTTCTAAGGGTCGCGTAGATTTGTCTATGGGAAGAAGTGTTTTCCTTCACTGTGTTTTGTGAAGAGTCAGCCCTCCAAGATTTATTTTGTGTATTTTTAAGGATGTTTCATATGGCTCCCGGAGCTTTGTTACGAGTATTTCCTTACATGCCGTGTTTTATGGGTAAAATAATACAAGAGGAACATTCTGGATAGTACGCTTTTCACCTGAATCGTCACTAAAACCATCGAAGTTTTGAACACCAACATTTTTTCTTTTTTTTTTTGAATACCAGAAAGTTTGGGACCGAAACCCGTAATTTCTTTAATCTCGAAACTACAACATGTAGTATTAGTTTCTTTGCAGCGGTCACTCCCACTGGGGACCTGTAACAATGTTCAAAATCCTTGTATGGAAAAAAATAGATGCTAAAACCATAGTGCGAAACTTTTACTGAAAGATAACTATAAGATCAATAAGCTCCCATGAGATATACTACACTTTATATGAACCAGGTTTCCAAAAAAAAAAATCACAAGAAATGCATCGTTTGTGTAAAAGTCTATCAGCTGTTTCTAATGATTATAAGGTTAAAAACTTGAATTTAATGAGAAGCAAGAGTTTTATCGTGTGTCAATCCTTATTCTCATGGCTTCTTCAAAGCCCTTTCTCCCCAGTGTTTGTGTAACTGTGATTCTATTCCTCATTGTCCTATGTAACTTTGTACACGAATCAGAATCTGGTGAGGTTCACCCTGTTTGCGTCCATTTCTCTCCCGCCAAAGTGAATGAAAGGTTGCCTGAAACACATATCTGAGTAGAAACAAATTTGCTTTGTCGATAGATGGATCCACCTAAATCTTTAAAAGATCAGGCCAATTGTTAGTATAGCCAGCATCCTGAGCAGACTCGAACTCAAAGCATGAGATCCAATGTATTGGCTAGCTAATATACTGATAAAAGTTTGGCTGAATGGGCAGTTTCAGTATCTCATTGGAATAATCTATGAAGTATAAGACAGAGAGAAGGATAGGAGACTTGAGGTGGCCTCTGGTAGTCATGAGGTGATCATGAATCAGCGTGGACATGTCAAGATGCACGAAACAACAGCAAGTGGAGGATCCAAATCCCATTAGGAGACACTTCAATACTCAGTTAAAGTCATGGGTCATCATGAAAACAAGAAGAGAAGGCCAAGAAGAACCAGCTTATTGGTTTATTTTATTTATTTGTAATTTCAGTTTTGTAAACCAAGTTCTAATAGGATTAGGAGTTATAAACCAATCTTAAATTGGATAAGGACGTCCTAAACCAATCTGGTTAAGGATAAGGGATCAATTTTAGGCATTATAAGCCTCTTTCACGTCCTTGTAATCAATCAATCGATCATTTTTTTTATTAAAAAAAACGTTTTCTAGTCTCTTCTCTTGCCTCTTTGGCGAATTGAGTCCTATTGGTGTGTAATATCCAGCTTGGGTTCTCTGATTTGGTGTGTCATATCCAGACCAGAAACCTTGGAGTATCACGAGTCGAGCCATCCCTTTTGTGTCCCACATCAATCCACAAGCCTTGAAGCAGATTGAGTCTTTGATTCTCTGTTTGTAAAGATTATCAAAGCGTTTACCCACCTACAAGAGATCCAGGGAATTACAGCTTATCTGGGACCGTAACAATTGCTGGTTATTAAGCCCTTCCACACTTCCTCTGAGTATGAACACCCAAAGAATAAATGGTCACGAGTTTCCTCTGCATTGTTGCATCGAACACAGTCCGAGCAAGTCTGTCCTTTACTGCTATCCATGTTATATCCAAGAATTTTGGCGTGGCTGAAGCAAACCAT